>JAZGTJ010001488.1:0-55496 GCA_036877575.1 Botia almorhae | reverse complement strand
GGGCACCCCTGTATGTACAGTAAACAAAAGAGATAGCACATATGAATTGAATATGTAGTGTATTTTCAGTAATTGATAAATAAGTACTGCATGTTACAAGAGTGTTGAAAAGACACTCTTCAAGGATAGAAC
The DNA here is from genome assembly GCA_036877575.1 of Botia almorhae. Taxonomy (NCBI): domain Eukaryota; kingdom Metazoa; phylum Chordata; class Actinopteri; order Cypriniformes; family Botiidae; genus Botia; species Botia almorhae. Next base: position 55,364 of record JAZGTJ010001488.1, on the reverse strand, counting down.
GTAGAAAAATATTTTTGAATAGTGGCTAAAAATACATTTTAATATGAACAGAACAGTAGATGCAATGTGTTATATGAAGCTGAATGAAATGACTATTTCTTCAGTGTCTAGGCTACATATTGCAGGGATGCTTGAACCAGGTTTTACCAATCATAGCCTGCACCTCCAGGGGGAGGGATGAAACTCAGTGTCAGCAATAACACAAAGGACCTTGGTTTAACATTTCGCCCAAGCCATGTCCCCACTTACAGCCTAAAGCTTGCACTTGCTATTCTGGCAAGCTGTTTTAGTCCACAGACTGACAATCTCTCCTCCGGCAGTGCTTGACCATCTGAGACTCAAGCTCATATCAACACACACACACACACACACACACACACACTAAATGGGGACATTCCATAGACTTCTATTGTTTTTATACACTTCTAGTAATAAACACTAAGACACCTAACCCACACTCAAATCCCAACTCTAACAGAAAACGTCCTGCAGTTTTACATGTACAAAACTTGATTTGTTATATTTTTATAGCATTTTAACAAATGAGGATTTTCTCAAAAAGGAGGTTTTGCACAGATTTGTCAGATTTTTCTTACAAATTTGTGCAAAGATGTATATAATATTATGATTATGAGAGATTAAATAACAAATGAGATTAAGAACAGATGTATGACAATGTAACTAAACTGGTAGCGCAAAGCCAAGATCAGGGGCTCAGTTCCCAATAAGTCACTTTGGATAGAAGTGTCTGCAAAATGCATACATGTAAATATAAAGTTCAAGTTCAAGAACTCATATATAAGAGTGTGTCAAAATAAATTCAGCTATATTCATTTGCTAATATAAGCACCATCAAGCACACACGCAAACATTTGCTTTGTCTCTTTTTGCAGCTCGTCAGTCCAGCAGATCTGCACATATACACACCCACACATTTTCTCCCTCTTTTCCACAGCTCTTCACAACCAAACTGTTCGAGCCTCTTGCCTGCCAGCCAGTCAAGATGGCCTCCCAGCCCTGCAGCCAATCCCACGGTCTGGCACGCAGAAGAAAACCGCAGGCCAGCTGATCCTCTCCCCTGCTACCTTCATCTGCTCCTTTGGAAACTTTTGGACATGCATGAATTTTCGAGAGCTTTATGGTTTACTGGGCTGGAGCGTTTTGGAAAGCAGTGGGGAGAAAGCCCTTGAGTCATATACAGGCTGCAGAAATCTGTTCTGTGATAACCCCGCTACAACAGATCAGTGCTGGGGTGTACAAAAGGCTGAAGCTGTGCCTTGAAATGAGGGAGAAGGACATGGTTAAACAGAGCTTGGCAGCTAATGTCTGTGGTTGGAGATTTTATGCAATTTAGCCCCAGTCAGTATGGTGAACATGTCCCCAGCAAGATGCTATAGAGATGCTCAGTTTGTAGTGTTAAAACCCAGAAAAGAATTAATATTTTTAGTCCACGGGTTCCCTCAGGAACTTGTAAAGGGATTTTAGCATTGCGGTATTTGTAAAATACCGGTATAAGTAAAAAAAGGTCTGTAGTTAGCATTTCTTTCCCTCCCTCAAACACGCAGCTAATACGTTGTTTCACAAGGGCTATGTCAGATTCGTCATGCATGTGAACCTACATCCTTGTTGTACCTGTAGTCCTAATGTAACACATAACGTATGTATTCTGTATAAACAATTACAAAAATTAGGCCTCCAGGTTGGCCTACAACTGCCATGACTAAATAGCTCCATTGCAACTGTAAACAAACTAACTGCTAAAACATCTTATTGGTGATTTTAGCTTGGATTATCATTTGCTTTCTGTGTAGAAACATACATAATAACCGTGCCTGGAAGTGTCATGGTTATCTGGATTCATCCCTCTACCTCATTTGTAACATTGCTACCTCACGCCTAGCGCGCTAATGACTAAAACCTCCAACCTCCCCTTCCTAGAAAGAGGAATAACTGGCTGTGTGCAAATAGATTATGATGAACTGCTTGAACTGCAATTAAGGCAGAGGGAAGGGAAGGAGACGGCAGCAGTTTAGACAACAATTTGGGCAACTGCAGCTGCAGCTGCTCTGTGGTCTAATACAGTAATTGATAGACTTTGCCTGTCACTAGAGAGATCAGAATGAAAACTTAAATTACCATCATTAGGGGCCTCCTAATTGCTGTATCCTATGCAAAGCCAGTTTTTGTTATTATAAAATGACTCTTCTGTTACCTAATTTGTTTAGGCAGGTCTTCCCTTGCTTTCATAGAGGAACAAATTAGAATTTGGCTTCACCGTTCATTGGTAAATCTAGACAGGGACTGACTTCGGAATTGTGGCCATAATACAAACATAATCATTGCTAAGCGTTATTTCATTAAACAGGTGCGGTGATTATGCATCTTTAAGTGTTTGTTTGCAAATTAAGTGTTTGTTTGCAAATTTGCATCAATCAGAACATCCATTGAGAGCATCTTGATCTATATACTGATTATACGATTGCAAACTCAACAGTGGCGTAATCATCAGCTTATTCTCATGAGCAATAGAAAGAATCAAATCATTAGAAATCCTTTGTATGCTTTAGTTTTGATATGCTGAATGTTGCGGGCATGATGTGCTATATAACAATCAATTTAGTCAAGGACACATCAGCAGGATTGCTAAGTGTGTGTGTGTGAGTTGGCAGTGTTTCTTATTGCCCCCAGCTCTGTCTCATTAGGAGGTCAAATATAAAGTAAAAAGGTAAAAATATTGCTGAGTTGACACTTACTGGTGTAATGCTTCCACTAAGACTGACAGGCTCTCTGGGTGCTGGAAAAATCTTTGCCCTTCTACTAAAACCACAAACCCAGCTAATAATTTTAGGTTTTAATAACGTTTCATTAACACTTTCATTAGTAACAAAAACGTTCAAATGAACGTTCTACAAACTTATTTCTTTAACTCAGAACATTCCACAAACATAAGAATAATGTTTTTGATATATATGATATATATCGGTAAAAACCTTTCTTACAAGAACATTTTTTCTAAACATTAAGAGAGCTTTTAGAGAACATTAACCAACATTTTGAGAATGTTCCCTGTTTGCTGGGAATCCCCTCCATAAAGCAACAACAGGCCAGAACACCAATAGACACCAAATAACAAAACATACAAATGACTATGTAGTCTCACAGCATCACTGAGATGGAAAAGTAGAATGCACCACAACAAAAGGATGAATTGTATTGTGCCTCGATGCAAACGCTACAGTATACACCCACCTCCGACATTCAGAGATCGGTGCCAATAATCAAGTATTAATGATTATTAAATGTGCATATGCTGGAGTTGGGTAATTGGAAGGTTAATCGACGGCCAACGTCAGTAGAGTCACATTTATCAGTTTCTATTTATCTCTTCTTGGGAGGTGGCAGGTTTACAGTAAATACCTTCTGTCCCCCTAATTTCCTAATGATAGGGATAATGATGGAGAATGGTGCAGCCATTAGCAGGGACAGGCTCTGTGCATCACTGTCAGTTCTGTCTCTCTGAGACCCACAATGAGAAGTGATGGGGCCTTGCTACTCAGCCCCCCACCCCCATTCATCCAAATTCATCTGTGTAAAGCTGCATAGGTTTGAAACACAAAATCAGGACAATATGGCCAATCAGTGACTTTGTGAAGGGCAGTTTGTATGTTTATTCAGTATAAAATAATATACTTCCAACTATCTCCTCCATCTATTGGGATTACTGCAGAATAACTTTAACATGGACAGGAATCTGAATCCACTTCTGAATTTTAAAAAGCACTATTAAATATTTAGAAAGAAATTACACTTGTACTCCTAAACTATATTCATTCTTACAGAGAACTACAACACCCCCATCCCTCACGGCAAACCGACTCCTAAACGCCACATGAGAACGTTCTCTGTGAATGTTGCTTTTGGCAACATGTGACTGCTGACACTGTGAAGCTGTCATGATGATGTTCTTCTCATCCATCACCCTGCGTACAGGTCTCACACCTGACCATTTTGACCAGCTGTGATTGACACTTCAGCCTCCTGGAAACACCTTGGGATCATGGCACTGCCAGTAAGATGAAGATTGCTTGTGTGAACCTGCATCTTTAATCCTCAGGCCTTGGCTCAGCCTACAAGATCTGACTCAGACTGGGGTCTGTCTCGTCAGGGTAGTAACAAGATCCTGAGTGACTGAGGTCCTCTGGTGATGTCAGACCTGAAGCTACAGAACAGTATCTTGCTGACTGTCTTGATGGAAATGCTTCAGTCACTGCAGAAGAAATGTTTGAGCTGAGAAACAAACTGAACCACAGGGTTGAGGAAGGCAACTGTCAGAAAAACACTCTTGCCTTCATTTGCTTACTCGGTTCTCATTTTCTTTGTATTATGAGGAATATTATTTAGGGTTGTCAAATAATGTAGTTACATCATTCTCTGTAGAACATGGTATTCTATGGATATGGAGAGGATGAATGCGGCTTTAAAAATCATTTTAAATCTTTCAGACAATATCCCATATGGATCTGGTGTGTTTTGCATATAAATGAAAGGGTGATTTGAGGTAAATTAAGTTAAAAGAACATTTGTTCAGTGATCATGCACATGTATCACAGAATTGTTCATTGGAATAGTTTGAACTTGAATTGAACTGTAACACCTTTTTTGCTATTTAACTTAAATCATGGGTGCTATTAAAAACTGTACAATTGCTTTTATATTAGCAAGTTGTGACATGAGGAACGATCGTTAAACTGTTCCAGCAACATGGTCTTTAGAAAAGGTAATAGCCATATAAAAAGCAAATGAAAAAAATTACCAGCTTCTCAGTGTTGCCTAATTTTAAATTACCAGCAAAATCATGGCACACATATAGCGACTGTTTAATGCTGAATCATATTTAAATCATATTTAATAATTATCTTAAAGAAGACTGAGATTATGGGCTGATGCTCATAAGCAACTACTAATTGAATAATGTTTAAAAAAACCTCAAAGCTTGATTACACATAAAAGGAACGTAATGATGTGTTTACTCACAGATGCCTGCACCTCCACCACACCGCCTTTTGATTTAGTGAGCACTCTCCCTGTCACAGCGACACATGCATCTTACTTTAATCCAGAACGTCCTTTCCATTCTCCTACCTCAACCTCCCCATCTCACTCTGTTTTTCCCTACAACTCAAATTAACTGCAGAAATATAATCAGTTTTCTGACAGATTATATACTTTATGGGTAATGGGTTAGGTAGATATTTGAAAAATTGAGCATTCAAAGCAAAACTCAATAGACCGTGTAAAAGCTCTTAGTGGGAGAGAGATGTAGTATATGTTAAAACAGACAGATACTCTCATGAGGGGAAACCAAGGTGCCGTGAGAGATGTAATCTCAGAACCACTTCATCCCAGATTTCTGCTCTCTGAACTCAACCTTCGCGTCTTTATTGGGAGTGTTGTTCCAGTGGTAAATCGAGTGATGTGAATTTATTCTCAAGCGAAAGCCTCCAGCTCAGTGAATCATCATCTGGTTGGCTACATTGAGTTATGTTTCTTGTGCAAATGAGCATGGCTCACAGACAAATACAGACTCCCAAATAAAACACTAAAATACATGCCACAGGGTAACTCCATATTAGGATATTTTTAGGAGATATTTTCAGTTCTCTTACTTGCATACATTTACAATGAACCATAACAAATTTTATATAAAAAATATGTAGCAATATATAAATATTAAATGAAAATACAATTTGATTTAACCAATTGAAGTTAATATTAAAAAATAAACAAAAAGAAAATAATAAAGTCAAAGGTCACTGACTGAAACTGGATCTTTAATATATTTTTCGAAAACCCAATCTGAGTTTGTATTTAGTTTCAAACTGCAAAGTTTGAATAGAGTTTCACTGCATGTCTGTCTGACTCAGTTATCAGCAGAGGGCTTGAAGACACAGGTTCCACAGATTAAGTCGAGGGAGTTCTCTTGACCTTTCCGTCAAATGCCACATCGTTTGAAGTGTACAGACATAATTAAACGCTGCAGTTTTGTAGGCGTCTCATCTTTCCATGCCAATCGCACACCCCATCACTGCTGTTCATTAGCTAGGTTTAAGATGTTGGGGGCACAGGTTAATGACAGCAACCACAGAGGCCTGAATAATATTGTTTATCTCCTCCATTGCTTTTTCTCTCTCTGCGTGTTCACAACTGTTGCCGTTTACAAAATCAGTAATGAGGAGACGCTGACAGTGTGTCTTGTTAGTTGTGTACATTGTCAGGAAAATTAAGCTCTCTCCAGGCTAACATAGCTTGCAATTCGTGGTGACATTTAGCCATTAGCTCCGCGCTGAATTGGACAAACGACGAAAAGCAGAAGCACAAAACGCAAATCATATCCAATTAAGCGAGGCATGAAAAAGTGAAACCCTAGCAGGAGATTTTACAGGCAGTGCATGCGGAAAGGTCAAATTGCAGCAGGACAGGACGCAGTTACAAGACTGATTACAGCTAACAAGCTCTTTACTTTAGTCTGAATTGACTGCATTACACAAAGTCCCAAGTCAATACAAAATACTGATCTTTAATTAGATGGATCTTGGAATATAATACACGATAAGATACATCATCACATGTATAGTCATTAATGCTATTGTAATATTTTTAGCTGAACCAAGTGATCACACACTTTATTAATATAAATTAAGGAAAACAAACACACACCTTTGGTTTGCTATTTTGCTAAAGGAATGCCAATTAATCTCTTTTATAAAAATTGTGAGGACAACAATGCAAATTATGTTTTTCATTGAATTAAGCAATGAAGCAAAGTGGACATTAATCGCCCCTCCATACAACGGTGTCCTGTATCCCAAGAAATCAGTAAATAAAATAATCGGACATTAAAATAAATTCCAATTTAGCAGATCTCTCTTTTTCACTTTTTCAAGTCCTTTTTCACTGTCAGAGTCTGTTGGTCTTAAAGCAGGCTCTGATAAGGCTTTGGGGTGTATAATTCATAACTAGATCTAGAGCTCATAATAATAATAATAGTCTACACTGAAGCGCTCAACGAGACATTGTCATTGTACAAAATAAATTGATATTATTTACAAATACAATATTACTGTGACACCATGACTTTTGAAAGACTCAAAAATTTGGTGATCCAAATTTTGGAGATCCAAATTTTTGAAGGGGACATTTGGAGATCCTTCCCCCCAAGAGCATCAGTTAAGTCCCAGGTCCAGCATGAGAACCAGCAGCATTATGATGGAAGAGTATTACTGCAGTTCGTATAGCTCTGAAAATATAAACTAAAAAATGAGTGCCGTGGTCCTTCAACTGCTCCCCTGAACTCAGGCACGTTTTAGGGGGTAAAGCAGCTGGGACTTCTCCCCCCAGATGCTCCAGCCTGACTTTATCTGTGTGTGTTTATGGAGTAGAAGAGTTAAGATTGCCTGTGACAGTGGCAAAATGAGGCTAACAAACAGTCTAATGAGGATGTGCCAGCAACACGCCTCCATTTGCGGCTGTGTGTGTTGAGGGTATGTGTGCCCTCCCTTTTGCAATAATCCATTTAATGGGAATCTGAATAGAGAGATGCTCTGAGTTGGTAATTGTGTCTGTTCTATTGTGGCAGAGTGTGAGGATGTTAATAATCCAAGAAACTTACGTAGAAGGTACAGAAGGTGATAAAGGTCAAAGGCAGTTTGGGGAACCAATGAGAACGGCAGCAAGGGCATGAGTCTGAGGTAATGTACATGTTAAATTTGGATATGGCAATCAAAAGCACAGCCCACTTAAATTAAGCTAGCAAATGTTTAGCTGGTCAGAAAATATCATAAAACTGCATTTTAAAGTGGTGACAATTTCTGCCTTAAGGGTTTTGACCTTTAAAATTATTTTTGTTGGTGTAAACACTTATATTTATGCTGGCTTTTAAATAAAAGCTGATTATTTAGATGTTACCACATGATGAACATTTTTGAGAATTGCTAATACATTTTTACCTAATCATTTTTACAGTGTACTCCTAAAAGTGTACTGCAGAAAAAGCTTTAAATAATTTGCAAAAAGCCAAACCAAAGATAACGATCAAAACATATTCCTGGTGGCCGTCCATTATTAGGTAATACTCCCTGTTTCCAAAACCCATAATAAAAAATATAACGATGGCAACATACAGCTGCGACGACTAGGACTCTTCACAAAAGCAGTGCAACAGAGATGACATGCAGTCTGCAAGGATGGCCTGGATTGAAAAGACACCCTCTTATTTTGGAAGCAACCTCTATGTCTCTCACTCGTCCTCCTTCACCCTGTCTCTCTCTCGCTCTTTCTCTTGCCCTCCCTCTCTACCATTCTCCTGGCAGGCTGGCCAGCCATAAGGTGGGGTGGTGCCTGAGGATAATGGCAGCAGAAGGCAGAGGAAGCGGACATCTGGCAAATGCTGCCCCAATATGTTTCTATGAAAGAGGCGAGGAATTTTCTGAAGACATGACGCTTACCCGAACGACACGCTCGGCGGCAAAAAGAGGAAGATTAAAAATAAAATTAGTTAACATCTTGCCCGTTTCACCCTGCGATGCACATTTCAGTGTGCAAGAACTGATTGCAGCTGCCATTTACATTACAAAAACGTAGCGAGAGAAAGCGTACTGTTAATTAGGAGAAATCATGTGTTGCCTTCTAAAGCTAATTCAGTAAGCACAGATGTGGTCCAGAATTATTTAACCCACTCTCTAGATCCTCAGTCACTGTAGCAAACTCGCTTGCTTCTCTTTCTGTCTCTTTTCCTTTTTTTGGAGAAACATATTGTTAATTTGAAATGCAAATGCATTTTTTTCCCCATCCAATCATGTTAGTTCTAATGAGGTGTAAAATATGTACATTAATGACAGGGAGTTATTTAGTTCTAGGGGCAAAGAAATTGCTCCTAATCATTGTCTACATTGTTGAGACAACAAACCACTTCATTCTGCAGGCTCATTAGGTTTAAAGTGGATCATGTTAAGGAAAAGGCAGCCGACATATTGGGCTTGCATTATCTGTCTGCTACCGTTGTAATATACCACAACAATAAGAACCATTTGTAGATATGTAGTTAAATTAAGATTAATGTATTTGCATTTAATATACATTGAATATAATATATTGGTAAAATTATTTATTAACTCTGCTTCATAACTTATACCACCTGCATAAATAGCCTTATATCTGTCATGGAACCTCACAAGTGGAACAATATAGGTACTGTAACTCTGTATACACATACAAAGTGCTTTGCATGGGAAACTAAATTTATTATTTAAATTATTTATTATTTAAATATAGAGTTCGCTGTTAATAAGCTTATAGCTCAATATAGCATGCATTTTAATTTAATAATTTTTTTTAATTAAAAGTTATGAATCATTTTCTTAATAATAATAATAATAATAATAATATTTCACTTATTTTTTACAGCACACTTATTTATTAGCACTGTGACCTTTTGTAACTATACAAACATTTGCCAGTGTCCAGTATCAATCATATGTCCACACTGAGTTACTATTATTAATAAATAACTAAATGTTACTCATTAATTTGAAGTCTCTGCCCTCAAAAGACTCTGACTCTAATTATTACGAATTAAATATAATATTGCATAGTTTTCAGTTATAAAACCAAGTGTGTTGCCTTTAAAGGAATTATAGACAGGTTTGCAAAGACTGATCCAAAAGTTGGGCATCGTAAATATGCTGCCTCATAAGACCTTGTTTTGGTCATGTTTAGGCAGCATCACATTTATCCTTTGTGATAAAGTGCAGAGTGCAGACCTTCTGCACGGTCAGTAAACATTGTTTAGATACAGCACCTACATTTTTCTAGTAGGGACAAAAACAACATGCTAGACACACAGGACTGTTAGCATTACACATGTAGTGGATCCATTAACCAACAACTTTTCGGTTCATAAATCACAGCTCATGTGCTCTTTACAAGCGCTAGTGAAGGCAATACGGTCACACATCAGCAGATGGGGATGAGTTTAGTGGAGAATGACTGGGCTTTGTGTGACTGTTGCTCTGTCTTTGAGACGGATGGTCTCAGAAAACTAAGGAATCTTAAACATGGAAAAGATTTATGGCTCCAAATGAAAAGACCACAAAAGTATTTGTTCACGCTTTGCTAAATGTTTAGTTTAAAAATTACAATCTGCCAACAGTGTAAATTTCAAAAATATTACAAAAAGATTATAAATGAATGAATGTACAAGACAATGCTAATAATCTACCTTTTCTGCTTTTTAGTCATTTTTATGCAACAGCATATGACTGGAGGGCACCATTGTTATTTATTTAAAGTAACATTTATGCTTGCAGTATAATGTAACATAGCAACAACAATGTTTTAAGGTACTGTAAAGGCTTATTTAAGCAATTCAGTTAGTGGCGTCTAAAAAATTATGTGCATCAAGTATTGTAATTGTATATATACTTTTCGCCTCACATTTATGTTTCATGTGTTCTGTGTTTCAAATGTCGAAGTTGATTTTATCTTTAGAACTGAACTCATGATTACTGTAGCCTAAAGCAAATCATTTTATTCCACAACTCACAAGTACACAAGTACACAAGTGCCAATGTGTGCCAAAACAAAGAAACAAAATCACTGTGTGAGTGTGCAGAACAATGTTTTAAAACCCAAAATGTTTTTTTATGTAAATCCGTAAAAAGAATGGATCATCAAAATATAGTTTATATTTTGCCTGTTATGTATCTCTTGTAAAACGTATTCCAAAAGATAAATGTGCTGCATCAACAACAGAAATGCATAATTATTGTTTTGTAATGTAAATGTAATGTATATATATATAAATATATGATACAATATTTATAAATATCCAGTGTTTCATATGTTCTCATGTATGTTTTATAGTAAAACAGAACCATTCATATTGCACATCCATTTTCTGCATCTAATCGTGCACACAACATATTTTCTGACAAATGCTATGAGCTAGCCAGTGACCGGCACACTCTGGAGCTCTACATCTGTTTAGTCTCATTACTATGCATAGTGCCCAAAGCTACACATTCCCCAGTCACCCAAAGACTCAGATTGAGGCTAGACTAGCCAGCACTGACAGCTTACATTCCCTCTTACTGTTTAGTTTGAGCCATCGGGCTAATCCCTCTAGCAACAGCTGTCCTTTAGCATCAAAGATGCTAACTTCACTTTTGACAAAAACAAAACAAGATCATCTGTGTCAACAACGATTTAGCAAAAGCCATAGCTAACATCTTCTAACTTTTCATATCCCTGACCACTTCAGGCTGATAATTTAAATAAGCAAACCCCACAGCACACTCATATGTATGCTAATAGATTTTTTTATTGCTTGAAAACCTCATGTGTCAATATTCCTCTTGAACTTGATCAACACATGAGAGGAAGAGAAAGTGGGAAACAACGTGAGCCAGGCAGGGGAGAGAAAAGCAAATAAATCTGTTAATTAATACATCCTGGATAAAAAGGGCTTTGAGGATCATCTGAACGGGCCTGAAGAGTCATCGACAGGCACTGGGAAACCTTCTGAGAGTTGGAAGTGCTGTGTATGACCAATCCACAGTCTTCTTCATCCACTTAATACATTTATCACAAAGCGCTTGAGAGCCGCCTGAGCAGTAAAAGGCTGGGACTCATGAAATGACCTCTGTGACCTACATCTACCCCAACACGAGTGCTCAGCTAAGTTCAACGGCCACTTCGGAAATCTGGCCGGCTGAAAGAAGGTACTAATTAGGGTGGGGAACATGGATGACAGAGTCCCTCAAGAGCTGGCACACAGTATGAGTGTATACTGAACCTTGTCATGTAGGTCAGTTTGAAGCTTTTAGCAAAGTCATGCATATTAATGGAGCTTTTTCTGTCTCGCACACACAATCGCAGGATACTATTCCCTGCCTTAGGGCCCCAGAGGCTTTGGATGAATTAACTGTGGGCTGTTTCTAAAAACATATGCAATGTAAATAGAGATCACTGCTAAATACCTGTAGCATTCTTAGGCTGGTGCCCAAATAAGGGTCCATATGGTTGAAGAGTGATAAAATAATTATTAATAATCGCCACGAATAATTATTTACAGGTGTGGAGAGGGAAGCATGTGTTGATATACAAAATGAAACATTTATTTTAAATAGGTGACCAAACACTCCACCTAAGATATAATTTTTTTGCAGGTACATCAGGATAACATTATAACATGAATTGATCACCCAAAGGTAACTGAACAGAACGTAACAGAATGAAACAGAACCCAGGGCTCCAACTTGACATTGTATCTTATTGGACACTTAATGGCACAGACATTGAAACGTGTATTATTTAATGTGTTCATAGACTAAAACAATCACTATACTGACTTTTAAAGTCGTGTTTTATATTATTTTTGAATGATCTTCATTTGGTTGCCTTTTCTCAACAAATACTGATATATGCAATTATTTGTAATTAAATTTTAATGCAGTCACAGCTCTAGTACACACATATATATACTGAGCAGAAATCCAGAATCCATCTAGGGATCTCGGATTGGGGGCAGTAGAGGCACAGACACAGAGAGCATCACCCCAGTGTTCACTGTCCAAGAAGTTTTGATCATCGCATGGTCAGATCTACTTTGATTTCTTCATGGACGGTGGGATGTAGTTGGCACAGATCTTCAGCTAGGCCTCACGCAGCGTCCAGTTCGCTGTCACTCACCAACAGCCTTGTTTACTTCAAAACATTGATCTTCCCTTTTCTCCAACCCTCCCATACTCTCCCTTCTTTCTGATCCCACTGTTATGTGCCTCTTTGAAAGTTGCACTCTGGGACGTGTGATGTACATCGGTGGTAATCGGATAAGTTGGGCAGCCTCCTCCTGCTATCTTTCCAAAACAACATCTCCACTCAACTGAGCGCCAGAGTGCAACTGTCACATTACAAGCCAAGGAAATGTGTTCCACAGCTCTGAGCTGTAAACACAAATTGGAGGAAAGAAAGAAAATATCTAGCAAGCCGAAAGATGTTTTGCATGAGAGAAAATTGCTAACGCTTTCAGCCGAGGCCAGAAATGATAGTGGTGGTTGGGTGTGGGGGGGGCTGTTGTCTGTTTGAACTCTTTAACCAATTAAAATAGCAGAGCAGAGTGCGTATTTTAACATGCATGACAGAATTGCAGATTAGGAGGTGGAAAATAATACGGCTAATTATGTGGTCAACAGTCTGCCGTTGTGCCATTGTACCTTCCGTTTAATTTGCACATAAAACCTCGCCTTCATGACGGCAACATGTTTTTGATCTCGCAGTCAAAACCTAAAGCTTTCATGTGCATTGTTTTAATGAGGCGCAGAACATTTGTAGTTGTTCTCTGGGCTAGACGAGCATTGGGGAATTTACACAGTGTATTTTTCAGCAATATTTGTTATTCTTTCATACTGCCCAAACATCTCTATTGTGCCCCCAGTTCCTCTATCTCTGTGATTATTGCTTTGTTATCTTCCCATTGCTGTATTATCTTACATACAAATACAAACAGCCCATTCTTTATATTACGAATTGGCTTCCAGCACGCTTCCCAATGTTTAAAATTCTTTGTAGATTTTCAGGTTCGAATGAGCGAACATTGAAAGATCAGGAGTTTAACTGTTGAAGTGTAAAATACCGAAAATGATTAATAAATAAGTGCTTGTAAGGCATATGCACATGGCAAGCACTGAACATTTCTTCCACTTCTGAAGTACAAAAGCGCCACAGTAAACTAGTTTCATTGCGGAAAAATACATTGTGTTGTATAATAGTGTTTGTTGATGTATTTTTGGGACTGTAACTGAGAGACAAATACATGCATTTATAACTGTTTGTCATCATCACTATTCCAGACCCTTCTAGATCTTCACTATCACTGTATCCACATCACGTCCAGCAAGTGGTTCATCTCTGATCTAGCCAAAAAAGAGAGACAGACAAAAAGAATCTCTTCTTCCATCTTTTTCTGTTCATAAATATTGCGGCCGAATCTGCAGAGCTTGCCAGAAGCGCAGCTCATCCAAAGTCATTTGCAGCAAAGTCCATTATCATCATCACTTCTGGTGATGAATTCCCTGTGATGGTGGCACAGTTCGCTGCAGCCTGCACACATAATGACATTCTGCTGTCTCTGGCAGGGCTCCCATGCAGATAGCTCACTCTAAACCATCTGAGTGACACACAATGCACCACTGCAATACAGTGAAGAGCTTATCTGTCTTTAAAAGGTGTGACAGTAAGTTATTAAAAGTGTTCTAGTACTGCTACCAATGTTTTATTATGAGTAAATACTATTATTATTATGAGCAAATACTGAGAATACTATTCAGCTAAAGCTGTTGTCTAGTGGTTAATGCGCACATTCTAATACATTGATGTTCTCATATGGGTGATGCAGGTTTGAATCTAGCTCGCAAAATTTCACAATCCTGTTCCCTTTACTCTTTATCTGCGTATCATTTCCTGTCCTCTCTATTTGTCTTTTAGTAAAATGTGCCATAATAAAATAATCTATAATTACATCCACAATATTATTCAACATATATATATATAATATTAATATTAATATAATAACAATTTACAAAAATGACTTCATTAATATTTTAGGGACTGTTACGGGTGAGAACCAGAAGCAAGTTAGATATAAAGGCCCACTGTTAAGTTTAAAGTAAGATATTGTTTTTATATTTTGACACCCTGCCCACAATTCTTTGTTAGCTCTGAACACCACAGATGTGTGACCACCCACTGCGGTTCAGTCTCTGGCTTTGCAGCATGCTCAACTTTAAGCCTAAGGCCTCCACTGCACAGTTACAGTAATGGAAGAAGACATCTCTCTGCAGTACTGTGCACATGAAGCAGGAGAACTGACTTCTTCTCAGTGTAGGAAAAAAGAGATAGAGAGGAAAAACAGCTTTATAAGCATCAGGCTGTCAGTGTTAGAAGAAATTAAGGTTGATGCCCCATGAAAAGAAATGTATGAGGAAGAGCGAAGCCAATAACTTCCAAAAGGCTGTAGGATGGAGTCATTCGCTGTGAAATAAAACAGTCTGTGGACACTGTAAGTCTGTCCTGTCCACTACTGCCTAGCTCAGCAGAATATTGTCCTCACTTGCAAAGAACTTGACCAGCTGCCTGTGATAAGGCTTGTTACTGGCCCCCATTCTAGTACAGGTCAGAATTATCATCTGCTATGATATTTCTCACAGGACTACTTTCATGAACAATTAAATTACATTTACTGTAACAAGAAAAGATCTTTTCAGGATTCATTTGGTATTAATGGCCAAACATGTTTTGGAAAGTGGATAAAACATGTCCGAAGGTGACACCACCAATAGCTCATCAGAGGCACTTTCTAACAAAGGCACAGCAAAGTGTCCTTCTCCTACAGCTGACAACTGGTGATGGTCACCTGGTGGAATACGTTATCCTAACAGTCTGGAACGTTGCTGAATTATTTGCTGATAGATATAAACAGCTGTTATTCTTGGTAATGGGAAGCAATTAGAAACATCTGCACACTTGGCGGTGAGCGATGCCTTTCTAAACCGCCCTGTTCCCAGGTGCCACTGGGAAATAATTACATCATCAGAGCAGCGCCGGGCCTCCAGGACTGGTACTGATCTGTGAAGAACATGAATCCAGCCCCTCCCATGCTAAGAGTATAGGAGAAAAGCAGCTACGTTTTCAGCTTTAACTTCCTGCACTGATGTCTGCAGTAGCTGTGGATTTAAGACTTAATCTAAACTCATATTTAAAAACATATAAACTCTTGCTTTTGTGTAAAGCAGAAGGGAATGTTTAGTAGTTCCTCTTATTGGGCTTATAAGACGTATGTAAGTGTAACCTATTATTTGTCAAATCATACTTACTGAGTATAGAAAATGTTAATACAACTTCACAAAGTGTACAGTAAACCTTTTATTAAAGTGGCATTCCGTAAAAGAAAAAGTATATCGCATTATGATAATTAACCAACAAATGATGGCAATTAAAATCTAAACTTACATCCCTCCCACATATTATCTTTCCTCTGTTTACTTATTTATATAGTTACATTTCTCTAACCCATAAATTGCCGCTTCAGTACTGGTTTGGGATGAGTGTTTTTTGTCAAGTACTGTTCATGCAGTTCATTGTGTTTGGACTTTTACACTGACTGAAGAGGTTTGCAGTAGCCATCTGAGATTTGTGTGACCTTTCCAGATCTTCCTATGCAGTGGTGTCGACTTGAGGCATCTTTAAGTACCGTGTGTTTAAAAGTTGAACTGATTAATTTGACGTTGCATCTTAAAAAGCAGTTCTTATGGCACGAAACACCAGAATGGTTAGAGACATACATCTAGTATGTTTACAAACATCGGCATATGATGTCATCAGTGCACACGCATAAAAGAAAATCATATTTAAGACGTTTTTTACTAAAAAACTTTGCAAATCTTGCATGAATTTCCTTGTAGCTTAAGAAACTATGCTGTAGTTTTAATAATTTTAATTCTTTATTTCCTCTGTCACAGAAAAAACTATTTTCATGTAGTTTAAGTAATGGAGGGCTTTACCATTGACCTTTACACACAGCCTTTCACCTCAGTAATAAGAGGACCCCACTGTTTTGTGTCTTTTGAATTACTCTTACTGATGCATGCAGGCCTGTGGCTTTCCCTGGATATATCAGCAGCCCCCTAGTGAGAGCTCTCCTCAACTGTAAATACCATCAGTCTCTGCCACCCTGGAGAGTGCCAGAAGAAGAAGGTCTGGAGGGTCACAACCCAGCAGACACAGACACGGCTGTTCCGGTAGCAGAGAAACGTCTGCTTGCCTTTGATGATCTGGGTATGTTGTGGAGGGTTTGTGAGAGAGAATTGTGTGCCTTGTCTGATCATGTTCACATTTTTAAAACATTTTGTTCAGACTGCCACTTTCAGATACATCCACATATCTGTTTACAAGCAAACACGATCCTGCTCTGTGTTATGAACTTAAGTAATGTTGCAATTCAGAATGTGCAATTATAAATGTCAACAAACTTGACATGCTGTCATCTTGTACAGTATATAATGAATGAAGGTCCTGTAATGCAATGACACAGCTGCAGTGGGTAAGGGTTGGCATGTGTTGACCCAAAACATCAATCTGCCCCCCAACAGAATATCAGTTGAATTGAAGTTTTAACATAGATTGCCATTTGCTTTTTGCTCATGCAAAATCAAGACAACCAAGAGCCTTTTATAAATAAGTGTCAGCAATTTAAACAGTTGTTTATTAAGCTATCAATAACCTTAAATAGCTATTTATTTGCAGTATTTATTTGCACCTGCAAGCTCATGACTCAAGTGCTTTTAGGCCTGGTCACTTTTGCGTGGCAGATACACATATTGCTGCTGCCATAAACCTGAAAAACACAAAAAGGCAATTTTATTCCTGGTTACTTCAATCTTGTAAGATGTTACAGTATGAGTATACTTAGCATGCTGTCATTTTGCTATACAAGTTAATCTGAAAAAAGGTTAAACTGTGAATTACCACCTATTTAGGTTCACTCATATTTGATTTTTATGACTTTAGCTGAACACTTCATGATGGCATCATAACCACAACTGTTATACCTAAAAACAACAACATATTCAGTTTAAAAAGGCCATCAGTACTACTAATGCACTACTTATCAGTACTGCTTTATGGCTATCACTACTACTATCAAGTTCATTGTCTCCATTAGAGCAGTACAAACATCATTACGCACCTCACTGTGGGCAGGAGATACAAACTGCTGTAGCACAAAACATTATGTTAGTTCCTTTGTTCTGTCCACACTCTAATCCCCCAGGCAACAAGCAGAAAATGTCCGTCAGGACAGATGAGTCCAGAGGCGGCCTGATGAGACACCCAAGCTGGATGTGTTGATGTTGGCTGGCATACCTGTCATGGAAAGCTGCAAATGCAGTTCAGAAACGAGGCGACTAGTGCCACATGAGGCCATATGGTGACATGGTAATGAGTGCACACATGCAGACTGGGAAATATGTTTGAATGGCTGTCCAGGTCAGCTTTTCAGTATTTTCTTTGTAGTACAGTAGCTTTAAATGCTTTAAGAGATACATAAGGTCACATGTTTGTTAGCCTGCCTGCCTGCCTGTCCGTTGGTCTGTCTATCCATCCATCCATCTGCATGGAGTGTGTAGAATATTATCAGTATCAGTTTGTCTGTCCATCCATCCATTTTGTGTAGTGTATAATACTAGCTGTGTCAATCATATGTCTTTCTGTCTGTTTGTTTGTCCGTCCATCTGTCCATTCATCCATTAATCCATCTATCTGTCTGTCTGTCCATCCATCCATCCATCCATCCATCATCTATCCATCTATTCATCCATACATCTGTCTTTCTGCCTGTGTACTAGCCGTATCAATCATCTGTCTGTCCATCCATCCATATGTCTGTCTATGTATATGTCTATTTAGAACAACCTGTACTGTCTATAACTCAGGACGGAGGGGGTAGAAGAAAGCAAATCGGCTCATTCAATTTTCATCTTCAGAGTTACACAGAAATGATATTACTTTAATTCCAATGGCCTGATGTAATTACTTGTGGCCACTGTTTATCTTTTCATACACATGTTCAGAGCTTATCAGACATAATTCATTGGACCACTTCACAATTCCCCGTAGCTGAACATCTGACATGATGAAAAGCAGAATTGTGAATTGTTGTAAAACGTGGAATGTAATGTATTACACGCATCAAAAGTATTCCAGCACAGATGGTACGTTCAGCCTTTTAATAATAAAATCTGCTTCTGTGTTATTTAAAAAATTACAATAACCTTTCCACTAATCCCCTGACTTTGGGTCTGGTACACCTGTACAACTACATCACAATCCCTACCCCTTGATAACATATTAGGATTATAGCTCAGATTTTATATCTCAGTTTTGCCCTCCATCTTTCTCATAAATACGTCAGATAAGCATATCTGTTTAATTTCATTCTCTTTCACTGCTGGATTACACAGAAACAGTTGATTGTTAAGGCAGACACACAGCCAAACATCTGCATAAACATTTATCAGATGTAAAATAATCTTGGAACATCTGAGCAAATACACAGACTTCCGCGAGCACAAAGTGTATTACATGCTATGTACAGCAGGTACATAATATTGTAGAATAAATGCTGAATGTTGTCTGAATTAAAACGTAATCCAAGAATATAAACTATATATATATATAATATACAATGCATACATTTTGCCTCTATGTACTATGTATATATAATATATAAAAAATATACGTTTTATGTATATACGTTCTCTTTAACCGCACAATGTATAAACCTATTGTTCACTAGGTTTTGGAGACTAGAAAAGCCTCCCATATTTCTGCACAAAATATTGCAGCACCTGCAAGTGATTTCTCTAAAACTTGGCAGATGGTCCTTTCGGCCTCCCCCTCCCCCTCGCCCACCATTCTCCCATTACCCGGTATCTGGCACCTGAGTCTATAGGGAATACTGCCATGCAACGCCCGGCTACCACAGCCTCAACAGAGTGACAAAAAACAGGCTTCTCCAGGCTTGACCCCTCAAAGAAAATCACACGCATCTAAATCACAGGAGCCAGATCCTTTCTGAAGAGCAAGACATGTTTCTTTCCCAGAGACTAATTCGAAAACACACCCTGCAACTCTATGTTCTATGTGTGATGTAGTGGCATGACTGCTAGCAAAACACATAACACAAAGGTCCTTATGGCGACCGTAGCCACGCTTAGCGCTGATTTAATTATAAAGCTCTGGCCTTTCAAACACTACGAGGGACATTAATGGAGAAACTAATAGCTTATGGAAAACACATATCTATATCAGTGACATCTTGCGTGTCCCTGAAATAATTTGCCCACAAGGAGAAGGCAGTCCATCTCTAGACATGCCCTTCACTGCACATTTCTACCCTGTCAAAGTGAGCAGTCTAAACAGCTTCCTGTTAGTCTTAATATAGTGTAATCTGATGTACTGTGGTTGACAAAGTGAAATATCATGCCAAAGTGGTATCTGCTTTAGACAAGAGAAACTGAGACTGACTGTGTGTGTTAGAAGCAAGCTGGTCTCCAGGGGTCTGTATTACTGTGGAGTTACCACTTGCATATACATATAAACAACAGGAATAGGGAGGTGCCAAACATATAGTTAAGTAAACATAGAAATAAATAGCAGTATATTAACCAGACGTTTAAATTACTCAAAGACAATCTGGGTGGTTCTGTGTAAAAGTTATGCAAGGTAGAGTGGTTGCTAGGGTATTGCTGATTGTTGAGGTGTTGCTAGGGCCAAGTTACTCCTTAATTGAAAGTCTTTTTTTCACCTGTTTTATCTTCAGTTTAGTAAGTAACAAACTTTATCTCAACAAACATTACAATTAAAGTTACAGTTCATACTCATAACCAAAATAGTGTGAGATGAGTTACACAACAAATTTAAATGCTTAAAGGTTTGAAGTACGGCATAGTGTAAATATGAATAGCATAGTACGGTACATGAATATGATAATAACTTAGGACCTTGTGATATATCAAAGTATCATAGTACTGTCACAGTACTTTTAGTAAGAGTTCAGGTCAACTTATCTTAAGCATCATAGCTTTCATTTATCCAAGAACCTATATAATAAAATACATAATAAGCAGGCAAATGAAAACCTTGGGTAGCGTAGGGCAAAGTCAAGGAAGCAGGACATTAAATCATCCTTAGAAAAGATAGCATGGCCTTCTATTTCATTTCAATAGCTTTATGCACAGATATTCTCTCACTCTTCGATTGAACACAGGTCACAAGGCACTCTGAGCTTTAGACCTTTAATGTTTGCTGATATAAAACTTACTGATATTTTAATTACCTTACAGGACTCTTATGATATGGAATATGCTAAAATTGCTGCAAGTCTGTGGTGCTCCACTAAATTCAAAAGAAATGTTTTTAAGACATTTTTTATCTTACTTTAAGATGTAATTTGTAAGAGTTAGAGACGTTTCTCACAACCAGTTCACAATCAGTCCTAAATACTGACAACTCATTTGATTAAAAAGATCGATTGGTCGCCTTCCTCACTCTCTAGTTTGTCATTACCACATTATCACAATAAAGTGAACACTGGTAATGTGTTGTAAAATGTGTGTTGTAAAGCTAAGTTGAAAATTACTTGAAATATTACCCAATCGCCTGTTCTGACCGCTCTGTCACCTTTCCAGTAGCAAATAACTTGGTATATAACAATAGTAACAGTAGTTGGTGTATAAAGTCACAACATGCTGTACCAAAGTTCCCTTTACAGAGTAAAGTTGGGAGCCCTGTAACAGTAGCATGTGCTCTGGCTTTGGTCCATGCTGATCTGTGGACCAATGGCAAAAAGCTAAACCTGAAAATAGCCTGGCAAAAATCACACTCCCAAATGGAGACATATCCTGCTAAGTTATCGCTATTAGCAAAGTGAAAAGGACAGTGCTGACTACAAAGCCTCTTTTGGCTTTATAATTTTTCAAGAGTTGCCCTAAATATCACATTAAATGATACTACAGTATATATTGTACCCCTTGAACCCACATAACATTTTATATCTTTTTAGCTGGCATTAAATGGTAAAAAGTCAGACTTAAGCCTGTGGAACTGACCTCACAAAGTCTATGTATTGTAAAAAACAGTCTTTCTGCATAATAATCCCTATCATGTATTTTGGAAATATGTTCATGTTGGTATTTAAGTAAGCACGTCATTATTCCCCCCAGATTTCTTCAATCTTCTTTCAGTTCAATTCTGTTTTAATCTAGTTCTGATCTGAAGTGGCGTTTAGATTGGATTAAATCACGTTCCTGATAGATCCCAGTTTGACTGCTTGCAATTTTATTTGTGATTTTGTCTCTCTAAAATCAAAAACAGACAGACCATTCCTGCCATCTGTAAGGCCTGAAATTCAATATAAAAATGTTACATTTCATATACATTATCAACTATATAATCTCTTACATTTAACAATCATCATTCAGCTACTAAACTGATTGCAAATTTGGCTATCACTTTGTTTGAATGTCTGATCCTGTATATAACAAATATCTGTGCACTCCCACATTGGCAGCATGATAAGCGGGTCAGCATGGACTAACTGTGGGCAGTCCAATTCAGACAGGAAGTCCTCACAGGCTTTAACTCGCCAGCATTAATCTCATAAGAGTGCAGCATATTGAAAAGGAGCTCAAGAAAACACGAACATTTTCAATGGACAGATTATACACAGAGTAGACAGATGTTTACAGGGCTTCATAATATTTAAAAAATATATAAATAAACAGCCTGACACATGGTGTGTGCTATTGGGGGATTTTCCTGAAGGACCCTGAGGCTGTTGCTGAAAGAAGATTAGATCACAGGAGAGAGGCGGGCCTCATCAGCAACTTTACGTGTATTATAATAAAAATATGAGACTTGTAGATTTTCTAAATTATGCATAATCAGATAAGGTGTATCTTGGGGCAGCATTATTTCTGTAACATATGGTGCAGTGCACGTAAGGATGTTCCCCACGGAAGCTCGGAATTAAGCACAATGTGCAGTGCTTCATTTAAACAGGCCTGTTTAAGCCATGTAGACATTTGTAAAAATGTTTATTTAGGTGAACTTTCACTTATTCACAGAATGAGTTTTTAAATACAGGTGGAATATTTACCCAGTGCTGGCAGATGTCAGCAAAGCTAAACAAGGATGAAGAATGTATCTCATTTAAGGGGTGTGTAACATGGAGTTGTAGGGATGCTCTCTTTTTGTGGCGTGGTTTATATTTTGATTCATTGTAACCTCGCATTTGCAACTCAAAAATTTACATTAAGGCAAAAAGGCGCAGTCATTAGTGAATGACCAACAACAGATTGCATGTTGCATCAGTCCCATCTTAGACAAGTCTGAATAGTCTTCAAAAACAAATACAAATACTGACTGTATGTTTTAACTGTTTAAATACATCTAGTCTATCGTAAAATGCCAAAACAGTAAGCGGTAAACAAAAGCCAAAGTAAAAAGTTCATCAGTGGCTTTAATGATAGATGAAGCTCATTTCTGCTTTATGTGGGGGCAGCAAGTCAGGCGCATTTCATTTGTAACTGTAATGACATAAACATCAATCTGTCTCAACTGCTGCTTAAATGACTGTGTAACCTTTACAGCCCTGTTAAAGAAAGATATATAACTTCTATAAAAGAAAGACCTTCTATAATAACATCAATATCATTACTTTCCTTGCCATCTCTTTTATGTCGAGTCAAAAGGTGTACACGCACATCCTCTGAATAAAAGAAATCTACCGGCATTCTCCCGAGAAGAGAGGCATTAAAATAACGGGCAAAATTTTAACAGATTCCAAAACTGCCATGAACAACAACAGATTGAGGCCCATAAAAATGGTGTAAAGCCTTTATTACCTAGTGACATTCTGGCATAATGGAAATATTTTACAATGCTTTTCCTTTATGGACCTTGATTCACTATAAATTATATTATGCAAAAAAACATCATCATCAGGGTTGGCGTTAACAGTCTTCGCTTAACAGGTTCGGTGAAAAACGGGTTAGTTTGCTGCATGTACCCTGGAACGAAATTCAATTTGCCACCATATTTAATGCTACATTTTTATTATCTTGCAAGCATATGCTGGAATAGCTACAGATGATGGAGCTAGCTGCTGGGCAGAGTGATCATTGTGACTTTCCATCCAGATCTGAATAATAGAACCAGGCAAATAGTTTGTGACCTTAGTCAAGGGCTTGGCTGGCAGTGAGGAAAGTAGCAGCAAACAGCGAACGGTACTAGCCTCCAGCAGCAAACTGTGAATATGCAAAACTCTTGTGTCTGTGCTTTCAGAACAAAAAGTGGAAATTGTTTAGAAACCTTTTGCCTCACGGGGCATCGATGGGCAGTGTCACAGACTGCTTAGGTTTGCAAAAACACTTGATGCCTCTGTTTTAGTGGAGCATATGCCAAAATCTGCAAAATATGCAGGATGCTATTGTCTTTAATGTCCTTTTTATGGTGATGTCACGAAGGACACACAAAAAACAAACAACGATGCAAAATAGAGTCATCTATGACTCATAGTCCAGATGTCTTTGATGTAGTCTGATACAAAAAGAAAGTACAGCAGTGCCAGTTAATGGGTAAAAGAGACCTCAGGAGTGTAACACATTGTTTCAGCATTTGAGCAGTTACGTGACTTAAATGTTGATAGAAAATTCTTAATTAGAATTCTAATACGATTCTGATCAAAATTTAAATCTATTAGAATCAAGTACAAAGAGTGCTAGTGTGACAACTTGCCCAACTACCCCAGAGTGTGTATGGTCAAAATGAGCATGAGAATAACTCAATTTATAAATTGGATGGGAAATTTACTATATTACTTTTTTTAATTGAATTGGTTTACTTAAAACTTGTTTCTATACTGTATATTTTTTATATTTGTAATATTTTATTGTTACAACTCCTGCCACATCAGGAGGGCAGACAACACTTTCTGGCCTGTCCTATACTAAAATAATTATTCATTGTCAGTCTAAAACAATTTCATGTATTGTCACATTTTTACTGTACATAGTGTTTTTTAAGATTATCAACAATATTAGATTATTTGTAATCATTGTGAGACATATCAGTGTTTTCTCTGCCAAAAACTAATTTGAAGATGCATATGGAGACTGAGGAAGTACCAACGGATTTGTTTCATGCGCTGTCACGGCAGGATGATTGCACATAATTACAGAAGGATCAGCATGATCGGCTGTCACTGATTTTGCTGACATCTGTCTGTGGCCTGTAAGCACATGATGACCGAAGCCTGAATCACAACACAAATTCACTTCACAATAAGGAAATCACAACACATTGTGTTTACAAGGGGCTTGGCTTAGACTTATGACTTGTGTGTTTGTAAACACACAAGTCAAAAAACAAAGATAGATGTTGAAATTTGTGAAGCGTTTGCATTTATTATTCCCTTAAATAAACAATAAAATCTATCTATATATGAAAGTGAACTGGTCTCACAAGAAAGCGTTGTATAGCGTGAGCTGTCATAAGCTGTGTTTAACTAAAACCAAGATCAATAAGATCTCACAACATGGATTATTTAAATCAGGATATAATTGCATAGCTCATAACAGCCATGTTGAGATGAAATAAATTAATTTCAGTTTGCGGCACTGGGCAGCTTGTATACAATTACAGTTAGGTCTGTAATTTAGGAGGTAAACAAAAAAGCTAAAATCCCTCAATACTGGAGTACACTTAGATTGAACCTTTAAATGAGTGGCTCAGATATTATCTTTTAGCTAAATTTCTTCATTTCATCTTTAAGATCTGAACATAATTCTTAAACATATGGCCCTTAATTACTGGCAATAACATGGTAACATAAATCATTCAGATTAACACACCATCTTGCATCATTTGTCTTTTTTATGATTAAATGTCAGATTTCCACAATCTCAAGGAAAGTCCTTCGGGAATTTACGTTAACAAAGCTCAAACTTCTTAAAATACAACACATTTTCTCTCCTTTGAGAATACAAAATGTATTCCCTTAATTTATGTGGAATATTACAATATCGCTACCAGTTGATAAACTGTTTCTGTAGCTCAACCGGTAAAGCACGGCACTACCGATTCCAAGATGACGGGTTAGATTTCCAACATGCAAAACGTATACCTTGAATGCGCATTGTAAGTTGCTTTGGATCTGCCAAATGTAAAATGTTATTAGTATCATTGTTAACTTGGAAGAACGTGTCATATTGCATATAGGAAAGAATGAATATATGCTAATACTAAATATGCACATATTGGTATTTGATATTTATACATCTGCACATTCAACAAAATGTATGCAGTAAAAAAACATGCAGTAATTCACTATTGACTATTAAATGTAAATTACGTGTTTAATAAAAAGCTCATTAGCTAATAACAGTAAATGAAAAGTTGTAATAGTTAAGTCTATAAGTATATTAAAATTGTTTATAGTCCATCCCATTCCTGTTAGCGGAACTACTATTTACCACCAGAAATGTTTATGGTAGTGATGCAAGCTTGCTACTGAATTTTAGTCAAGTTCATTTTGTTTTAATGTATTTGGGAGTCAATTAATTGTGTCGTATAAAGCCACTGTAAACTGTGTGCTGAAATTAATGAATCTGACATTATCACATCATTACACCAGCTGGTATAATGGAGCATGTGTTGTTTGTCATGCGGTGCCATGCTTAGCAGTTAGTGACTGTTTACATGAACAACTTCTTGTTAAACTTTGCAGTTGTGAATTCAGATTGTACTCTAATGATGTTATGAGTCAGATTTTGTGTCACTTCAAAATCTGCTCTGTTTTGAATGACTGTGCTATTAACATACTTTTGTCATATCAAAAAAACATCCATGTATTCTTTTTTTTTACTGCTAGGTAAAGACAACTGACCCTGTAGTCAAACATAATGTGAAAGGGTTTTAAATCCACATATACCACCTAATAAATCCCCTAATCTTCTAATTAATATTGCTTTTATTGGGCTAACAAGCATCCACATTTAATAAAACTCAAATAATCCAGTCACCCAGTTCAGAAGTTAAAATAATAACTACATATTTTCAGTCATGAAGACAAAGTGTAGCCCCCCCCATACTCAGTCAACTCAGCTCACCATCAGTCTTGGAGTAACAGCACAGCACCACCCAGCACGTGGCACCACCCCACACCATCTCAAGGTCACTTCCTCCTTCAGCTTTGAAGGATGATGGGCAAACCCAGAGTCTGCCTCAGCCTCGCCTCTTTCCCTTGAAAGATGGTGGGAGAGGACGAGGCGAACCCCTGCTGCTCAATAACTGGTACCAAATGGTGCCTTCTCACAAAGGTGCTGACCCTTGAGCAGGCAAAGTCCCAGGGCACCTCACTGCAGAGCTGGAGGACAGGCAGACAGCTGTCTTCTGTCAGCCCTCTCCAGCTGAAGATCCGCCACCACCCCGTGAACAGTAAGGAACGTTCCTGAGGAAAAAGTAACACAAAAAGGGAGAATCAACTTTGTTCGAAACATAGAGAAACTTCTATGAACGTGTTTAGAGCTTCCAAATCCTTTATTCGTTTGTATCCATAATTGATTGTTTCTTAAGGCGGTTTGAATTATTTTGATTTATGTGGGAGGTTAGCGCTCATTATATTTTTAGATGTTGGTGGTTTAGATAAAATCATTCACAAATGTGTTCTCTGGGATACATTAGACTAAATCAGTACTTTTAAATTATTCTGTCAATGTGGAATGACTTTGTTTTAAAATAGAATCCAAAATCCTCACCAAGCGTGTCAGGCATCATCTCGCCTCAGTTTTCCATCCAGGAACAGGCTGAGCTCTACCATTCTTGATGGGAAGAAGCTGCATAATTAATTTGTAGATTCCACAGTGACAGATGTTTGATTGTGGCCATAAAAGTAATTAATAGGGGGAGTCAGGAGAGGCAGATTGTTTGAAGATTATTTATGAAGACCTCCCTCTCCCCCTGGTGGCTGGGGGAGTGTCACCTCTCCTTCACACACTCCTGTCTTCACCTGCTCCCTGAGACACAGATGTTTGTCTGAGGCAGATGACCCCAAACACACGTTTAGTATCTGTGCCTTAAGGGAATGGCCATGCGACAGAAGATAGAGAGAGGGAGAGAGAGAGAGAGAGAGAGATTACACTTCTGTCGAACAACAATCATATACATGGGGCTTAGAGGGTTTAAAATCATATTACAATGGCACTACCTCTGCTTTTATTTGATCTGGAGGTCCACCTGATTACTAGGAACAGAGTGGCTTAAGGTTTAAAAAGAATGTGGGACAGCTGTTGAAGGAAGCTGTTGTGTGTGTGTGTGTGTGTGTGTGTGTGTGTGTTCAGAGGCTGCAGCTGAAATGAATATATATGTCAGGTAAATTAAGTCATTTATAAATTATTTTGCTGTGAGCATGTATTTATGAATATCACAGATAAAATGTCCCAATAAATATCCCTGAAATAGGTGTAATGAGAAATCACAACTGTTGCTCTGACAGCCATAGTCTCTGTAACCAGTGGCCGACCTTCTATAGTTTTAGTTTATCAGAAAACTAGCCGAAACACTCATCAAAAACACTCTCTGCATGTTTTTTTATTTCCTAATATACTGGCATGTCTTGTGTTTTGACAACACAATTGATAATCAATCATGAACTACAATAAAGTACAAGTGGCTCATGAGTAAAGTACACACACACACAGCCTAATCAAATTCAGATCACTGTTTTGCAACAGCATGGTGGCCACAATTTATGCCTCAATCTCGGCTGACACTTCTGCTTTTCTTTTCCTGTTTTTTTGTGTGTGACTGTGTGTGCGAGTGTGTTGCAAGGATAATAATAAACTATAATGGATTCCAAACAGAGAGGACAGCTAGTGAATGTAATTTCCTTAATGTGGAGATAAATCAGGAGGCTGAGGGCTTTACTGGAAAGTTCTCATGGCTATTCAAATCTGCTCCCGTGATTGAAGCAATCAGAGTGGATCGCTGGGCTGTAATTTGACAGAAGGTTAGCGCAGGTGACCCGCCACAATATGATCTTGTTTATAGGCGGAAATTGTGGCAAGATTACTCTCTGGGGTCTTATTAGACAGTGTGTGATTAAAGATGAAGCTTTGGTGTTTGACGTGGTGGGAAGCGGTGTCTGGAATTTCGATCATTGTTTTATATGTAATATTCTGTCATAAATTTTAGCTAATGACAACCCAGGTGGGTTTTGTTAGTTGGTTAGCCCCACAGTAAGAGTTAGAGGTTTATGTAAATTCAAAGCAGGGCTTCCACACAGGATTATAAGCATTAGACAGTATCTAAATAATAATAGTGATAGGAGAGACCCTTTATAGACAGACAGTCTGGGATTAAGAGTCTACTGATCGCTCTCGATAATCACGCTTTTGGAAGAGAGAGAAAGGCCTATCAAGGAGTCATGGAGTCTAAAACAGGCTGTGCCCCACATTCACTGGACATCTGACACAAATACACTCAAATCTATTTCTGAATAATTCATTTCAGTTTTGAAATGATCATGATCAAAATTAATGTACTTATTAATTTTATTAATTAATTTTTATAATGTACTTAATTATTGTACTTATTTTCTAAAACCCCCCCCAAACACAATTAAATACCACATATTTGTAAATATCTGATAGGTATGGGTATCTGATTACAAAAAACAGTCCCTTACAACTTGGCAAGAAATCTGATATTAACTTAATGTAATAAATTACATCATACTTGTACATGGCAGGCATGGATTCAATTCATCAGATAAATAGAGAGATTAAATATAATGAAGCAGACCGTAAAAAATACATTTGCATACTAATTAACACTGTGTAATAATACACTTGCCAATATTCTTTTAACATGTCTAGATAAAGGCACTGAGGTCATTTATTAAAGAATGGTCTACTAATTAAGTCAGGACTTTGCAGTTTGATTGCATTAACATGAACACATTTTCACACATGCTTTCTGCAAAGTACTTTTTGACTTTTAAAGTTGTGCTGAATTGAGCTTCATAACTCACTTTAATGTGGAACTCAGGCACTTCATACTGCACTAATTTCATGGAACGATGCATTAACTTTTAATCAGAACTTCAAGAAGATGTTGTGCATCCTTCATTTTTCTTGACTTACATAAATGATAAATGAAACCTAGAGAAGAAAGAAATATTGCAACTAAATGCCACTAAAATACAGGGTAAAAATGACCATAGCATCACCAGGACCTGGGCCTGACTCTGGACCTGAAGTGAGACCACCATCATACAGTACTTGTACATGCAACTTCAGACTATATTACCAGTTATCTAGAGCACATGATTGTATAATGAAGAAACAACAAAGAAAAAATATCCTTTGATTGTAACAGATGCACCGTCTTAATTGAAGCAGCAATCTTCTTGTTTAATATGAGTAATACATCTGCTCATGGTACAAGCCTCCTGCTCCTTCCTGCAAGAGAATATCTGCAACTGCCTGTCTCTCAATAGCACAATGTTAAACCTCTCTCCAGCAATATGTAATTAATTGCAGGCATCATATTTCTGATCCTAAAGGCTATTATAGATTTAAAGATTTAAATGTCCCTAAGACTGGGACAATGTCTGACCCTATAATAGAGTTTCTGATTTCCTCTGCTCTTTGCCTCCTCAAGCACCACAAACGTCTGTGCATTGTTAAATGAGTGGATAAAGAGTTTTAAACAGATGAGAGCTTGGGTGCCGACCTGATTTTGTATTTGGTCTAAAGAGGATACAGCTTATCGCTCAACACTGAAAGTGTAATTATTCACAATACTTTGCATTTACAGTTATTACAAATGGCATAAATGTGAACCTGTCTCCGATCACATTATGGAGAGAACAAATGTAAAATATGTGTATATAAGGCATGAATTACCGGATAGTCCTTTTGCACCCCGGAGAATTAGAGTATTGAGGATATGTAATTATTAAGTGCTCTATATTTGAGCAGGGCTGTATCTGTGATTAAAGCTGACTTATCCCTCAGACAAATTGCTTTGAAATTCAGTGAATACTTAAGTTAATTGGTACTTGTGTTTCTGGCCCTTGTCGCTCAGTTGTGCATGTGCGTCCATGCCTATGTGAGCATTGGGTCATAGATGGCTGATGTAACATTTAGCCTGCTTTTGACAGAAGGACCCTTTTCCGCTGGTTTTATCTCCAGTATTGCACGTTACAGTGAGCGTTCAGACCCTCTGTCCTTCTCTGTCACACCACAACCGGCAAAATCATCCGGTTCTGGTCTCAATGTTAATGTATTCCCCCTTATTTGACTTTTTAATAGGCTTTTACCTAATTATCATCACATGGTCCAGAACAGGGCTGCAGAGAGGAGTCACAAAAGGAGGTCATCTTTGGCAGCGTTGGCAAGCAGCCTACATCCGAGTGCTGTTACACTGGCCAGTGCTCCAGCCGATGATAAATTTTCCCCTTGAACACGATGTCAATATGTTGATGTGCCTGCCTTTATTAAGACACCATCCAACTGATAACAAGTCCTGCTGCGTGTTACCAACATAAATAATTAGTGCAGAGACCAAGGAACGGCAGGTGGCTTTTGGCACAAAGAAATAATCATACTTGATGTGGAAAATAAAGTAAAAGGAGCCATCTGTTCCCAGCAGGGGGACAGGAAGAAAAAAACACGTTAACATATTGTCACTAACGTTATGAAATACACAGTTAATAATTCAGTCATGCTCTCGACACTGGCCACTTATTTAACGGATATAAAATGTGCGAAGGTGCACATCTCAGAATTAAAATCAGAAAGAGACAACAACAACACACAGAAAATAAAAATAAAAAGATGACAATAAAAAATACACATGTAAATATAAATATACAAAAATTGCAATGTAAGTTTTATGAAACTAAATAAATATATTGTATATACAGTTGTGCTACAGATGATAGAAAAGGAATATAATTTAATGAGATGCTGGGATGTAGGTGGTAACAAATAAATGTAAGGTTATTGCACATATTTTTATTGCAATTATTTCTGTAATCTTCTGGTGTCTGATTTTGTAGCTGAGCCAAACCATACAGTTATTGATGTGCACAGAACAGACTCGATGATGGCTGAGTGGAACTGTTTCAGCAGCTCCTGCGGCAGGTTGAACTTCCTCAGCTGTTGAAGGAAGTACAACCTTTGTTGGGCCTTTATTGCAATGGAGTCTATGTGAGTGTCCCACTTCAGGTCCTGGGAGATGATGGACCCTAGGAACTTGAATGTCTCCACTGCAGCCACAGTGCTGTCCATGATGCTGAGTGGGGAGAGTGCAGGGGGGTTTCTCTTGAAGTCTATGATCATCTCCACAGTTTTGAGCGTGTTGAGCTACAGGTTATTAAGACTGCACCAGACAGCCAGCTGCTCAACCTCTTGTCTGTAAGCAGACTCTTCACCATCCTGAATGAGGCCGATGAGTGTGGTGTCATCTGCAAACTTCAGGAACTTGACAGAGGGGTCTTTAGAGGTGCAGTCGTTGGTGTACATGGAGAAGAGCAGTGGAGAGAGAACACATCCCTGAGGTGCACCAGTGTTGGTGGTGTGACATTAATGTCCCCATTCTCAGTAGCTGTTGCCTATCTGTCAGAAAGCTGGTGATCCACTGACAGATAGAGCTAGGGACAGAGAGCTGGTTTAGTTTGGAGGAGTGTTGGGATGATGCTGTTGAAGGCCGAACTGAAGTCCACAAAAAGGATCCTCACATAAGTTCCTGGTTTATCTTGATGCCTGAATTAACCCTAATGTTCGCTGTCATTAGAATATAACTATTTCATTATGCATTTGCTAGTTAAACATGTTGGAAGGTCATGTCTGGTAAATATTATGATGCAAACAGTAGATCCGCTTTGAGGTTAGATGTGAGTAGAGAGTGCGTGGAAATGGAGTCAGGAACTTAATTGTAGCTAAGTGTCAAGCAGTTTGGGCAGTGGAGCCAAAGCATTAGGTGTGACAGGAAGTGACTTAAGCCATGTCACATGATGCAACCTGAAGGCAATTTTAGTACCTGCTAAGTTTGCACCTGGATTGCTACCCGTGTCACCCTGCATTTGAAATCTTGCCTACCACAAATGACTAACATGTAAATGTACTTACATGCCTAGGAAATATTACAAAGATGAGAGATAAGTTAACTAACTTTCCCCAATAAGGACTTTAGTCAACATATAATGAGAAACCTGAACCACCCACATGTACAAAGAACCAATGTACTGTATAATGGCTGTTCAGCTTTATGTGACTAAATGAAGTGAAGCAATAAGGAGAAAGAGATATACTATTACTCCTAAACACCAGAAGAACTAACAATAAGAGCAAAAAGTGGGAAAGTCCACCAACCTTTGTGCGGTTCTTGAGAAGGTGAAACTTTACTACTTTACTACTGAAATATGCCAATGTTAGAAAATGTTAGAAAATTTAAGCTAAGGGTTTATTTTTAACCAGCTCCCTGATCATTTCATCCTGACCTGAACAGCTGATGTGGCACATTTTAGCTTTTAAAGGCACAGTAGTAAGAACCACATGACTCTTTTTGGGGCAATAAAATTTGACTAACATTATATAAACCTTATGGGAAACAATAAACTGATATTTAATACTGTAAACAGTTATTTAGGCTTCAGACACACTCTGCTTTTAAATGTTAATAAACACTACTGGAGATCTGAGTGTTACAGAGACAAACGTATTATCCATCAGGGTTGGATTATTTTTATATTTCAGCAGAACACAATCACCACAGCAGGTCATTTTTATTATACTGATACTGGCAAACAGCCATTGTATCATAATAAGGGATTTAAAACCAAGAGAAAACACTTACTGTATACAAAGGGCCAGATTTATTTTCATATTTATTTTTAGTGGCTCTTCAGTTTATTTTAACTAACACACTACAGTTTCTGTAATGCAAAATCATGCAGTCAGTAAATACAGCAGATGCACTTCACAAATCTCTTCCAGTTTATCTGAATGACTGGTTCTCTGTAGATCATCATGCACATTAGGAAGTAATATTATAAGAACTGACACAAATAATCATATTTAACTGCAACAATATGTACATTGCGACTGGCACCTTAGAATGCTGGTTTGCTGGTGTTCCCAACAGACTTCTTAACTATCTTAAGCAACAACTTTACCAGAAAGCCCATGCTAACTGACCAGCAATTTGGCTGGTAAACAATAAGTCAAGCTAGACCAGCACCAAACCAGCAAAAAACTAGCTGGAATTAGCATTAAGTTCATTAAATAGCTGGCAAATCCACCTAAACTGCTTCATTTACTAAACTGTCACTCCAGCACTACCTTTTACTGTATTATAAAACTGCACCTGTTTAGTCTTTGCAGGGAACATAATTCCTAACAAAGCTGTGACAAGTACCACAGGTCCTCTGAGGCTTCTTGGAAACCAAATAGAAACACTCCTTTGCCCAGGAGCAAAGGAGCCATTACGGCCTGTAGTGGAAGATTTAATAGGTGTCATAATTTATCATGTAAACCCAAAACTGTTTCTTAATTAAGTGTGTGCGTTAATGAATTTTTTAATTTGCTCCCTGTAAGTACTTTGCTATGCTAATTGCAATATTATTCACATTAGTTATCGGCTATTGCCCTTGGCTATTTGCCGTAGTAAGAAAGGGACCTTTTTCATTCTCCCATCTAAAGTTCATTAACTCATCAAACCTGAACCATTTAAATTTAAGGACAAG
This sequence comes from Botia almorhae, assembly GCA_036877575.1. Taxonomy (NCBI): domain Eukaryota; kingdom Metazoa; phylum Chordata; class Actinopteri; order Cypriniformes; family Botiidae; genus Botia; species Botia almorhae. The sequence goes on along the minus strand of JAZGTJ010001488.1, from coordinate 20,938 downwards.
GGTGTCTACTGGAATTCTGTTCGGGAAGGTTTTTTTTAGAATAAAGATCAGTACTGGTAAATGCAAGGCCTAAACTGGTTAACACTCATTAATTGCATGGCAAGACATTTTGATAGATAGCAACGGTTAAGGATGGTTGGGGAGTGCTTTAATTTGCAATGTGGAGGTTAGTTTGAATAAAATTCTACAGTTGTGCCTCTATGTCAAATTCTCATAAAAGTAATGTATTAAATAAGTCTCTGCTCCTTTACTTAAAACTGTATGATAAGCTTCAACATAGTGTTTTTCATTCACTGCCACAGCTTGCACTGGAAAGCACTATATGTTTTCTGTCATGGCTCTTCACACAAGTGCATCACTCAGTGAGAAAACCTGCCCCACTAATGCTGATACCAAGATGCTCGAACCACATGCCAGTATTAAGAATGAAAAAAAATCTGTGAACATTACCCGATAATGTTGTAGAACCATCTGCAGAGAAATGTATTTAATATTCAGTTGGGGATCTTACTCGCTGACATTAGTAGACCCATAATCCCATGTAGATTAAATTAAATGTAAGCTCTGAGTATTTATCTCAAGCTATTGTTTTCATCAGCACTAAAGACATTGTTCCCTGCCGTGTAACACTAAATACTGAAGCTGTTGCCATCCACCTCTTGGTGAAATGCAATTTTATTCTAGCTTTAATCTCTTGACATCATGTTGGTATTTTTTTTAACTACACTTCACTTAATGGTGGAAAAATATGCATTTTTGGTATTAAAATAAATCTTCTTTTACAATAATCTAAAAGCAGAAGGAGCATTAGACATAACACTCAACAGCCATTTGTCAGTTCTTAAAGTGGAAATGATATAACGGAATAACTTTTATTTATTACTGTGTAAGACTTTTTGCATTTGCTTGGAGTACCATGGAGTGAGGCCTGCAAAATGCCATAGATGTCATTTTTTAGATAAACAATAGATACAACAGAAACATTTTGTGACATTAAAACAACTAAAAGGTATTAAGAGGAAAAATAATGAGACATTAGTTGCTGATAGAATGTAGAAAACTTTTTAATGTCTCCAGCTAACAAAATATACCATCTTTCAAAATTCTTAATTTACATGGATTTAAAACATGATCTTACTAGGTCCATAGTTCTTAATAGGTTATACTGTTACTGTATACATACAATTGTGGTTTAACTGCTGAACTTGCAAAAGGGCAGAACTGCTCATCTTGCATCCAATGACATCCTATAAAACTAGAGTCCTAAACACTCAGAAATGAGGCTGTACAGTGACAATCAAACAAAATCAATATCTCATACAGGAATCGAACACCATAATTATTCCTTGCTAAAATAACACCATGATTGACACCCACAGTGCTTCAATTGTCCCATTTCCATCACTGATCTATCATTGCTCATATTTCCCATCTCAGTGAAGCCCAATGTGGCTGATCAAGCCGTTCAAACAACTGGAAGACATCACAAGTTAAACACTCATTATTTTAATTTGATGCTAATCATGTGTTAATGAGACTAATCCTTGCAATGATTCAGGTAATTTGCTTAATGGCTGCCCAGAGTACAGATTACAGTAATCAGTCACGTTTGATAAGACGTCTGTTGCAGAAAGAGGTAAATTCTCAGGTATTTAATTAATTTAGAAAAAGTGCAACTGCAATAATTGCTTTACACCCAAATACATTCAAACAGAATAATGCCATAAAATAAATCATTGTTATAGTGTATTACAATCTGTTTATTACAGTTATAGTGTATTACAGGCTGTTGAAGCTTGATCATCAGCCTCTATCTCTAATTACAGCGTGATATTAATTGATCACATATTCCTATAACGTGAAATTCACAACCTACAGATCTTGCAATCTCATCGAGCAAGACTTTGTAATTCCACATTTACATGTACATATGTATTTAGTTTTTGTTACATAAATGGAATAATCTGAAGCATGGCAATTTACAAGGAGGCCAAATACAAGTCCTTAAGCAGAATAGATGGTGGTTGAGGGAGCAGACACAGATCTGCACCCTGCTATAGTCAGTGCTGCCCCTTTGGAGATCCTAAGGAATAAACACCCCCATGCTGACAAATGACAGCAGCGTAAATTACCCATAAATGCTAACAAATATAAATAGGAGCTGCTTACATTTAACTGTCATCAAAACAAATGCATGTTAGGCTTTATTATTAGGCTTTTATGAGTTCCCATTGGAATGATAAATTATTAATTATCACTGTTGTAAAATGACTTCTATTTGCAGAATTTTGTTCTCTTTTGATCATTTATAACAAAACATGTAAGTCACAGAACTTTAATGAAAATTTTCAGGGGGCACACCAGTACGACTGGAAAATTGACCAATATATTTTCATATTTTAATGGGCAGAATTGTTCTATTGTGTTTATAATTAGGCGCAGTCAGGACAGACACACAAGACGAGAAGCGCCGCGTTGCGTCTAGAACAAACCACAGGCATCGCACACTGGGCGCGATATTCTGCATATATTCCTAATTCAATGTGGGCCTTTTTAACTATTTATCCAACGCTAGCTGGTCCGACTGGAGATGTTACACAAACAGGTTATTTAATATTTTCTATTTAAAAATATTTTATACACAACCGGCGGTATATTATTTCGTTGCAGCCCATATTTAAGCGTTTTGTGTATAGCCTAGATTAGAAGATAGATTAGTCTTTTCACAGCTTTGTAATTAAAAGCGGAATTAAAAGCGCTGGTCTTGCATGTTAAAAACATACAATAAAACAATAACAGATAAATATAACAATATAGCGTTTAAAGTAAGGGTGAAAAGTCAGAAGTAAAGATTGTATAAGTAATACATTTGCATGGGGTGTGGTAGAATCGAGTATCTTATTCAGTTTTCTTTCTGTATGGATGCCCTGTTTTCACTGTTCTTTGAAAAAACATCATGTAACTTCATACAAAACATACACGTGAGTGGCGCTCTGTGGCGCGGCAGGATATTGAGCAGCAACCAGACTCGAAGCTAAACGCCACAACAGACGCCGAACGGCGCCGACGGTGTGTGTACACTCATAGAAAACAATGTGTTTGATTCTCGAACCCCTTCTCTCTCTCTCTCTCTCTCTCTCTCTCTTCACTCTCTCTTCGCCTTCCCTCCATTCCCTCATCGTATCAGGTACCCCGCCCGCGACAGCAGTAATGCGCAAGTGCGTGAGGCGCATTCAGTAATTCTGATGAAGCGGTCGAGCACTTGCGTTTAGCGAGATGCAGATCAAGAAAATCCAGCCACTTGAATAATCCAATGTACGCACACGACACAATTGATTGTGTTCATTGTGGATGTAATGAAAAGCAAGAACTCGGCCCACTTTAAATCTTCTTTGATTGAGGGAGACAATAACTGGATGTTTACTGGATGTTATTTATACCGTCAATAAAATTTAAAAATCTCATTTGGTTGAATAATGTAATATGTTTTGTTAACTATGTGTACCAAATTTTTTAATAGTTCTTTGTTATTAAAGGTATCTTTTTAAAACTGTAGGTTAAACCTGTTAAACAAACTATTAACTGTTGCCATAGAGGCAAAGAGTAGCACACATGTTTTGTTTACAATAAGTTGAAGATGCTAAGACTATAATAAAGATGTTGAAAGAGACATTTGTTATGTAGAAAAAGAAATGATCAGTAACGTTCATTAATGAATTTATGAATGCATTATATGTGTTTTATTGTAATTTAAGCCTTCTTCGTGCCCCAGCCTAAAACTCTGGTGCTACCATATTAAGGGCCCACCAACTGTTACAACTTGGTGAAATCAGTGCCACCCCTCTCAAATGTCTGGAGCCCTGTAATTAAATACAATTAAATGCAATTAAGTGAAACACATACACTTATTTGAAATGTAGCTCCTATTGGACAACAAACAAACAAACATTGAAAAAAAAGCTGTTTATTTGTATTTTACCCATTATGGAGATATAATAGCACTTAAAAGAAGTCACATAAATTGAGCAATAACCTATATTTCACTTTTAATCCTGAATGTGTAAATACCCATATAGGGTTTTGGGGTTGCTTACACTTTTCAGCATGCTGAGTGACAATAGACTTACATGGCATTCATGTCTAGCAAAACAGCTTTGGTGTCACAGAATGCGAAACAACCACTAACGCTTGCTATTATGGAGATTACAAAAGTGAACCCTAAGCTTGCAGTTTTAATTCACATTATTGTTGGACAGCTAGATCTCTACTTAGAGGTGCATGTACAGTAGATTACAAAGGGTTATATCCATTAAGTGGATCAGTACAATTTATAATATTAAATTTTTCCTGCTCCCAGTACAAAATGTAATTAGGAGTGTCCCTCCTTTTTCTGATTGTGATGTAACATTATTGGTAAATTTATTTTACGTGTGGACATATGAACACAAGTGTTTATATAAAATGATTGGTTTGTGGATGAGTGTACAAGATATTAAAAGCATATTATGCATGGTGTGTAATGTGTATACTGTAACTGGAATGTCTTCTCAAGCAAGATGAAAATGAACTTTTTTGGTATCATTATTTTGCATAACAGCAGTATCATCATATTAGATTAGCTACAGAAATTGAAAAAGCAAAAATGCAGAGAATCTGTGTAAATGTGTAAAGGTATAAGAGTGGGCAACTTAGTGGACAAATTAAAAACCAAGTAAATGAAAAGCAGGGCTGGGAATGCGGGGTGGGTGTTGTGGAATGTAACAGCTTGAGTGTATCTTGTAGAAATTTCCTGTTATTACTAGTAAAAAGTATGAAGCTGAGAAAAACAGCTGGGAAATCCAGAACATTAATTTGCTTGTAAACATTGTAAAGAAGAGAATTTGCCCCAGCACTGTGTGTGCTAGGACAATGCAAAAACATCACAGAAAATCGATGCAGAAATCGGTGATGTATTTTTAGGAGGGATACATCACTCCCCAAAGGATCATTTTTATCTAGAAAGAAGTGATACTGTATGCTGACTACACAGGATATATTTGCTAACAACATGTCAGAGAGTTTAGACTTACAACAAAGAGGTTCTGCATTCAGCATATTCCACTGTGCCAATTATATGAATGCATTTACACACACACCTCACATGATCGACTCACAGCTGTTTGTCTTCCACCGACTGCAGTAGTTTATGAAGCCATCTACCGATTGGAGTTGGTAATACACCCCCACTGGTAATACACCCCCACACCCATTTTAATCTGTTATTCTCTGGTTTGTGTGGTTCCTACTTGTAGTAACAAGAGCTCTTGGAATAGCATGCTTTATAATCTAAAACATATTCCCTTCAAAGCTGAAAAAACAAACACCTAAAGAGGATGAATATGAACCTCTTTAAGCTGCTTTCAAAGAATACCGACAGATGAATGAAAATGGAGCAATATATTGAGGTCATGATGAGTCATTATTCTTTTGACTAGAGGAATACTTCTGATACACAAGACCCTTGCCTGTCTTAGAAAAATGGGACTGATGCTTACAATTTTTATTTATTTATTACAGGGTGAAAGGCAAAAAAGATTCAAAACAATCCACATATATCAATAACTATTATACTGAATATGTAGAGGAATAAAAAAGAGTAGAAAGTGCATTAAAAATATAGTTTAAGAAAATAAATCATAGTTTTGAGGACAGTAACAGCATGAGTAGTACCTTGCTTGAAACATGTCAATTCCCTTCACGGCATTACATACATAATACATATTAATTAAAATTCTGAAATAAAACTTAATAATAATGTAACCTGAAATTCAAATGATTATTCACAGATTGTTTTATCGTCTACTATGTACAATAAGTGTTACACATACAAGCATTTTCCATATTCAGACGGGATTATATTAAGGTGGATTTTTAACAAACATTTATTTTCTATATAATTTGAATTGACAATCGTAAAACATAAAGACACCGACAAGGCACAAAAGTGCACAGAACAGGCGTAATGTTTTCACTATATCTGCAAAGATGAGGTCATACAGTTAACCTGATGTGGATGAAGGGTTCTAGATTCGCACATAGGAGTCTTTGATTTATTATTGCAATGCTAAAAAAATGAGCTTTATTTAGTCCCTTACAATTCATTCAATAACAGTCTTGTCTTTATAGCACAAACTTTCTTAAAAGCCCCATTTATGACGTCTCAAACAAATGCCACCACAATTTGTGAATCTGCAAGGAATCTCTAAGGAATTAATTATCATCAAATCTAGGAACCCATGTAACTCAAAGTTGGATAGATGTCCTATACGTTCACCTGCATTGTCCAATCAGAGCTGAAACTGTCTTGATGACACCCTCCTAACAGGGCTCCTCTAAGTCTGCTCAAGAAATATTGCAGCGCATCAGAGAAAGGAAGGCTGGTAGAGAAGAGCCTTAGGGGAAAACGGGAGTCTGTTTGTCAGAGAAAGTACCAGAGCTTCAACCTGCGTCACTTTGGATTCTTCCACACGCTCCATGATCCTCCCCATTCCCTGCTAGCCTGGAGACAGAAATCCGGGCGGAGAGGCCCGCAACAACACATAGACGTGACAAATGATTGATTCCTTCCTAATTCTCTCAAATAAGATGTGTGGGGATGAGAAAGCCGGTAAGGGGCATGAAGAAGCACAGAACGAGCTGATGTGGAGAGTGATTAGCAATGCCACCCTGTGTCAGGTAAACTCCCTGCTTGTAGCTAACTGGACATGTCAGGGAAGCTAAATGTTATGCTGTCAGCCTATGACAATGGAGTTAAAGATGTGGCCTAGAAATGCTGGGCTGGGATAGAACGAGGAGGAACAAGTCATTGCCCTGTGAAACATCATGCTAATTGTTGTAAGGGAAGATCTTATTGGTGAATATATAGAGGGATAGGCCAGAAGTTTACAACAAAGTAGGAAAGAATAGCACTTACTGAATGATATATTCGTTTCAGCCTCACGCTTTTCCACAACCTGAACAACAGTCAGTCAGTAAATAGCTCAACCCATAGCAGGTCTAATCTAGTAGCGAGTTGTGAGCAGTGAGTGTCTCTGGCAGTTTTCAATGTGATGAACTGAATCACAAAAGAGCCATTGGGAAACCATATGCCATCAAATAGGTAGATTCACCAAAATAAATTACTATGCATGTTTTATTTCCATGTTTTAAAACTACAATGATTATAGTATAGTAATGATTGACAGTAACAAATGATGGCATTGCTTACAGATACCTTACAGAAAATTGCATCAGGTGGTCAGTGGACTGTCCAGCTGAGAATGAGGCCCARACCAGGTTGCCATATTCTGGTAAGAAGTGCAAAATTGCTTATAAAAGCTGTTCCAAGAAATGTGACAATTTAAACCCAGCTGTTAAAACGGTGTGTTTATAAAAAAGTGACTTTTTTTAAAGAGTCCTCCTCACAGAGGTACAGTAGCAAGAGGTAGCACACCATTCATTTCAGTTAAATATTATAACTATGTAATTTATTTATTTGTATAGTGCATTTCAACATATAATTTCAAACCAGTTTGAACTTGTTCTATCGATACTTTATTGAAATGAGTACTGTATTGTTATTAGCAGTTTGCAGTGTTACTGTCCTTGTTGACAGTAATTGATTTAGCCTCGTGAATCCACAGTGTCCTGTGTACAGCAAAGGAAATCGTCCAAGAAAAAAACAATTGCATAGTGGACCTGTAGTCCTTACTATATGTCAACTGTGCCCTACTGTCCTAGAACATCCTGTCCTAGTACATAATTAGCCCCACTTTTTGCACCAGACCTTTTCCATCTAATATGTTATTTTTTTATATTTAATTTTTTATGTTTGGTCCAGTTGTACAGTATTTTACTACATATTTTGCAACATTTTAAATGCAGAAGTGAAGTGTGCGCATTAAATGTTCAGTGTTTGATTGTGTGTTATATAACATGCCCTGAAAATTCAGCAGATTTATACATTACTGCTTATAATTTCAGTACTCTGTTATATTCTTTTGGTACTTAATGATGCTCATCAAGAGCTAATGCAGAGGGCTTATATTTACTTATATTCAACAATACAAAGACTTAGAAAGCCTAAAGAAATGTTTACGTAAATCAATCTTACATCATAATTTTCTCTTTTTACAGGCATAAAATGTAACTTCACTATAGCAAAACTGTAGTGACATACAGCTGTGTACAGTGAGACCTACAGCACCATAAACATAAGTTGAATCAAACATCAGCCTTCGTCCACACTGCCTACATTTTAACTTTACAAGTGTCTCCACTGGTAAACCACAGTCAGTGTATATACATTAACACAATTTAGGTGATGCCAAGTTCAATTCTTTGTTTGTGGCAGTATTTCTGAATAGTTTAGATCTCCAGTCATTCGAGCAAGCTGAGGAGAAGTGAACTAATAGTTCATTTCTAGAGTCTTTTAGCTGTGGCCATTGGCTGAGCAAACAGCAGGTGTGATGGGCTTGTTTCAAATTGCAGATGATAGATGCAAATTGCTGCCGTTGACTACTTTCCAGTGTCCAATCTGACTGTGAAAGAGGTCTTGATTTCCTCTTGTGGTATTTTATGAGCTCATGAACACCGAATGCAACAGAGATCCATTATGCCACTTGATTGACCCTTCTGGTGATGAAGTTGTTATTTGTGAGAGCATTTAGTGGCAAAATTAAAACTGCAAGATGACTGTTGCTATTATGGGCGTCTAGATTAAAGTGGATTTATTTGAAATTCTGTACATATTATCTTAGTTTATGATGACGTGCAGTTATTTCAGGGTCCCTCTAAATCGAAACTGCAAAAAACAAAAATTTTTCTTCTTTGATTAAAAGGAGCAAAAAAAAACAGTAGGCCAATAGCTGATCATAGGATATGAAATGTGCAAAGACTCATGCTTATGTATTAAAACCGATGGATAAATCCACGAGGCCATGAAAATTAAAGCTTTGTGGTGTAACCATAATTTGCTAGCGATCTCCTTCACTGAATTCTATTCTGATGAAACCCTCTATATCCATTTTAAGCCTGACTCTCCTGATTAAGCTCTTTCGCGTGACGAGTACATGGGGGTGTGCAGGGGAGGTGATTTTATAAAACGGTGATAAGTGTAATTACTCCTGTTGCTAATTGTTTTTGTAAAATTGATGCACTTGCCGTCATTAGCAAGCCGCTGCGCTACCGCTACGGCTAGCCCCCACCCAATCAATTATTCAGGCCCATTTGCCTTTGAATCTGTCACTGACACTTTACATTGTGAGCCCTAGCTTGTAGAAGCACTTGGATACATCACAGACAGGAGCCGCGCATCCCCCACCCCGAGAGAGGTCTTTCAGAGTTCTATTTCCTGTGCAAAGCTGGACATACTTTAGACATGTCACTTAAAATCAAGAGAAACCTCTTTAGTGACTGGATGTTCCCTCGTCTTAAATAAATGAAAGCGTGTTCTGTGGAAACCATATTACACCCAGAGGTCTTTAAAATACAGCTTGTTTTTCTTAGCAGGCATGTGAATAAGGAAAGCAATTGATGTGATGTTCAAAGCTGTGGTTAGAGCATGCATGAGTTCAACACTATAACTGTTACTGTATGCTGGGAACTGTATTACAGGATTGATCACACTTTGTATTTTGATACCAGGCATGTTATATAGCCTTTAATCCCTAACCAGGACTTTGTTAAGAGTCCTGGTAAAGACACTGCTCTTCTAACTATTCTTCAAGATAGGTTTGTAGTCAGCACTGTTAAACAAAGTAAAAGCAGTCACACATTTTAAATATTATGTTGGCTGTAACTGGCTATTAACCACTAATGTTTGTTTTCACTAGAGCAGATATAGTGGTTATAACATGCAGGTGGTCAGACAAAATAGTTTTATTAGTTAAAATCCTAACACAGAAAATTGTCATGTGAGAATCCTGGCAAATTCTTTATATGTAGGTGCCAGCGAAACTTTTTTAACTAGTTCCCTTTCAGCCAGTCATGTTCGATGTTACGTCTCCGTTCCCTCCTTCAGGGAACGGGGTTACATATGTAACCAGGACGTTCTGCATATAGAACATTGTGCAGCTGTGTGAGGGTACTGTGGTGTACTGGTTAAAACATAGGGCTAGTGATTGGATGGTTGCTGGGTTGAACCCTGCGAAGAGTGAATGTGAACCATTTTGACATTGAAAATATTTATAAAGTTTTTTGCCCAAAAAAAACACACGTTTATGGAACACTTTCACATGTCACAGATTTAACATGCGTTTCTTTGCAAATCTTTTCTCAGGATGAGGGGAGTGTTATGGGACCCTTTCTAACCATTTCAGTATGCTGGACAGTGACATTGGACCAAGTTCTTAGAAAACTAAATCAGAAAAGGTCAGTGTGTGTGTGTTTATGCGCATGCGCATGCATCTGTTTGTGTACATGTTTTCTCTCTGCACTAACAGACAGTGCGAGCTGGCAGGACAGCAGTGGATCCATGGCAGCTGTTTTGTTCAATGTTTCATGCTTTCAGCCACAGCTGTTCCAAATGAGAGTTAATATTGCAGGGGGGCCCTTCCACTCTGGACTGGCCCTGTCACATACACTGAGTGTCAGGCCCTCTTCCTATGACACTGGCTGAGAGGACACCTCTCCCTCTGTCTCTGGGAGACAGTTGGGTAGTCCGTCTGTCCTCTTGGATCTGGTCTGGTAGACAGAGTGAGTGTGAATGTTGTCCTCCAGAGGAGGAATAAGAATAGGCCCTGAAAAGATGCAGACTGCTGACATAGGCTTCTTTGCACATACTGGTCAGCTTCAGTGTTTGTGTGAAGTGAAATATGCCTTCTGGCTGATGGGCTGCACAACAAACACAGCTGTGGTGCAATGGTGCTTGATAAAAGTATGCAGTAGCTACAAGTAGAGACACTATAAGGATGGGAGATGGTGCTATAACAGGTATTGGCAGTTTTTGGAACACAAAACACATTTAGAACATAACCCATGACTTGTTGCTAGCACCATGCTCTACTATTGGAGCTACACCATATAGAAGCACTCTAAAACAGTTAATTGTGTTATATAAGTTATATGAATCATAACAAATAAATAAATACCTAAAATGCTTCAAGTGCGTGATTAGATTTTGCTTAAAAAGAAATTTTGTTTTATTTGTTGTAATTTTACAGGGTAACTTTGTCATTTTTGCACGGAATGTAACATCTAATTCTGAGTCATACAGTTAACAAATAAACATTGCATGCACTAATACCTCCACCCCCCCCAATACACACACACACACACACACACACACACACAAGGTGTGTATAACTAGAAGTGCTCTGTCTATGTTGGTGCAGCTGCATAAGAAAAACAGATGCTGAACTATCCCAAACACCCTGCGTGTCTCATGCTATCTATCAGTGGGAAAGAGAGTAGCCATCTCAGCCTGTAGAGTCACCACGGCGACGCCTTGACAAAGACATCTGTAAGATGGCACGGACACATATCCCCTTCGCACGCACACTGTGCGACGGGGTCGCAGACAGAGGCATGTATTACAAACATTTGTGCTTGTCACTCAAATGTTATGATGAGAAATATGGAAACATGTTTATTTGTTGAGGTGAATAGTGTTTAATATTTTTACAGTGTCTTGTGTGATGATTACAAAGATCACATTTGAATAAAAAGCCAAAATGAGAGACATTTTTATGGGACATACTGACAATATCCAGACAAAAAATGCTTGCAGCTTGTCACCTGTTGCTATTAGGAGCAAATGTTATTCTTTAAAAGTTTTTTCCAATTGATATATTTACCGCATGATCACCCAAAAAACTGACAAATGATCCTAAATCATCTTAATATTTAGCGCATAACCTGACAGTCTTAATGAATATTAATGCCAGAGGAGTCTTTCTGCAAATAACACACTGAATTTCTATTAAAGATGATTTTAAACAGTTTTCTGTTTTTTCACTGTGCATAAATTAATGCTCTTCCCTCATTTTCTGCAAAGCCAGACGGTCATTGTGTTTCAGAGAACAATTTGTCTTGTGTTGAAATATCTCCTGCTATATCCCCCATATGGCCAGTCTCAAAGAGAAACATTTCTAACAGTGCTGGTGTCCCATTGCAACATCAAACAGTCCATTACTGTCTCCTCACTCAAGAATATCAACAGTGCCAAAAGCGTTTGAATTATCAGCTTGAAATGAAAACATTTTCAAATCTTAAATACCAACAGATCAATATATCTAGAAATACGAGAAGTGATGTGAATGACAACACAATATATTTTATTTGTTATATTTTTACTTTTAAAGTTAATTGTTATTTTTTGTGCCTAAAAAGTATTAGAAATTTATATTATAATTTTCAATAGAGGTTTATTTTAGAAATTGCCATATTTGCAATACAAAATAACAATACATTCTACAATAATAACAGAATAATATTACATTCTTACATCTGTAGAAGTTAAGGACCTAAGGAATTAGATTTAATTCCTTAAATTAAAATCCTATCCTAATTACCTTTAAAATGTTCTGCTAAATAACAGCACAAACACGTGCAGGTGTATATCTGTATATAGCATATGCAATATTATTCTTTTTTTCACATTTATTCTTTGTTTTATGTAATTTCCTTCAAAAAAACAAGGGAACAAGCTGCACACAGAGGTGTCTTAGATGGTTGTCTTAGACAGGAAATATAATATTATATGTATGTATATATACATATGTAGTGGAAATGTGTGTTCAATGCCATGGCACAGAGATATCACAAAGCTAATTTAAAGTATGTTCTCAAATTTCCTCTATAAATGTCTGCCTCTTGATTGTAGAAAAAAGTATGAATATTTCAGGTCTTATTTTGCAATATATGTAAAGCCCAAATTAGGTTAATATTTGTAATTCTGAGCATCTGTTTGCAGAGATCCTGCCGTGAGTCATGACCCAATGCAGATCTTATGGATGCGTTTTATGGCCAATGAAACACAGGGATGAAATATACATGCTGAGGCAAAAAAGCGCATTCAAAATTATGGCTGTAAATTACAAATCACATAATGGATGCCAATAAAACATTTCCAATAAACACTAAGTTGGGCAGCAGTCTATGTTATGAGAAAAACCTACATATATGTATTATAAATACATATAAATAGTACTGTAGCAAGATATAGAAAGCTTGAAAATTGTGACAGATACATACTGAATTAAACTGATTAATGTTAGGAAAATTAATAGATATTCTCCTTTACCCATTTATTTACTGTCATGACTCAATTAAAGGCATTACTGATGATTTTTTAATACTTCTTAATAAGCCTAATGTTAGCATTTGGAGAAAAATGTCTGGAGGCTTTATCAGCAATAACATTAGACAATTAATATGAATAAATATTAATATTACAGATTACTGACTAAATTCTCATGTGAATCATTGCTTTACTTTGGGCCTTTTAATGTTTAATTTAATTAAAAATATGCTTAGAAAACACACTGACAATTTATTGACAGGTGATTGAAAATTTCTAATATGTAGAAAACCCAGTTAAAAAATGGTTAAACAATGACCTAAATTAGCTTGGTATACAGTGCCCTGCATACTGACATATGATTTCTCGGGTGGCAGCAGTGGCTCTTGGGTTCACCATAGTGCATCAGTCACAATCAATAACAGCACCCTCATTCTAAATGCAGCATGTAAAGTAGACAGTTAATTATAAGCCAGCCTTTGGTTTTGGAGTTAATTAATTTTCAAAGTGCATCAATTATAAACTAATTGGGTTATATGCCTAGACCCTGAGGAGCAGCCATTGAAGAGTAAAGATACCACTGTTCCCTGTTTCAGTTTCTTATTTTTATGAGGTACAGATGGTTTGTGTTTATATAATTTCTTGTTTACGGTGGATGTTTTAACATCTGTAATTTTAATGCCTGTAAAAATAGTGATGACAATGGTTATACATATCAAACAAGGGAGACTGGGGCTAGTATTCACACTACAGTGAATATTACTCAGGTTTGGGTTATTTTAAAAGTTAATTTCCGTATAGACACATACTGTACCGTTTTGCCTGCATGAAAAGCAATTAAATATTTTTCAGCAGTGGGGCATTTTGTAACACTATTGTGTATGGGTTGTTGCATAGGCTTTTCATTAATATTTAAACTGTAAAAAAACTATAAAACAATATTTATGAGAGCAAAAAAGTGACAATAGTGACAAACATTTAAGAGCAAAAATGTAACACAAAAATATTAAACCATTGTTTTGGTAAATGAAATTTATATTAATAACTAATATTAATAATTATATTGTTATTAATTAATAACTGTAATTAAATTGTACTATGCCCTGTAAAAATGTGACAAAAGCAGCCAGACATTTACAGACAACCAGAGAACATTTAAATTATGACCATAAATGTAAACAAAGAGATTATCACTATAACTGACTATAACTGATAGTAAACCGTAGTAAACCAAATATAAGGTATGTATTCATATGAAAAATAAAAAGCTTGTAATAGACTAGAGTAATAGTATGAATAAAAATGATGCAATAGTATTTCAATTCCTATCGCTTCCATAATGTCCTAACTACTGGTTACTTCTCTTGACCATCAAATGAGGTCCAAGAGATCAGGGGGACAGACTTTAGCATGTCACTGTGTTCTCCACGTATGAAAAAGCATGACCTTCAAATAATGAGATGTGCCTGCAGGGCCCTTTCGCCTGTCTGTAAAGAACTCCACAGCTGTGAATCTCTCTTTCTCTCCATCTCTCACCTGGTGTGCCCTGGGGTAGAGGGTGCGAGTGACCGTCAGTGATCTCTACCTTCAACCTCCAGCCCCTGTCTGTCTTCACCAACAAACAACAGAATAAATAACAAAACAAAGCATCCTGGATAGCCTCTTAGCATAGACAGCAGTTTGAAAACTAAAAGTGTCAGGGGACACTCTGTCCTTCCTGTACCAAATGTCAGATATTAATTCTGTTTTAATCTGATTTTGCATATCTGAGGACTGAAAGGATGTTTTTGTCATCTTGGCTTATGTGCAATCTCAGAAAAATCACAGGAACTAATATTATAATATAGGTTTTTATTATCATGTTGAATAATAAGGGACGTAGAATTGTTCAGCTGATTAAAGTTTTGTTTTTGTTTACATCTGCCCATTTTTGAATATTTGATTAAAAGAACATAAATAGGCTTAAGGATCAAGATTAAAACAGATTTTATAAATAGGTCTTTGATTCTGAGGAATTATTGAAGGCAAACACAACAGGATTTATTACATGTATTATTACAGACAGCATCCAAAGATGAAATGAAGGTGATGTTGACTGTGATGTTAATATATATTTTTTGAAAATAAGCACTTTAAAAAACAGAAAGGCTTGGTGGAAAATAAATGTAATTGTTTAAAATGTTGTGGTGACAAAATACCACTGAGATGCCAAGAGCTGTCTGCCTAACTTTGAATTTTACAGAGTCCTGAAGCAGCCGTAGATCAGTGCATAGCTGCCTTTACTAATACATTTTTAGTACAGATGTGGTTCATAAAAATAAAATTCATGGCTTGACCACTTCTATCTAGGGATCTGAGTCTGTGAACCTACAGTATGTAATATTGATTGATGAAGAAATCTATCACATTGATCATGAACATTTTCCACAATGAAAATGATTGAATTACAGCAGTTTGGCCTTTAATGAATCCTCAGCTCATAAAAGGTAAGACATAAAGTCTGCTTCAGTCCTGCTCAATTAAAACCGGGAGGGTGGTGGTCAGCCCTCTGCCTCTCCGGACATGAGTTATAGAAGCCAATGCCACTTTTTAGTACAAAGGTGTTAAAGTTCAGCAAACTAGTTAAGTGACATGAAACCAATAGGTTCTCTGAGTTTACTGAACGTAAACAGGTTACATTACATCCTTAGTTTTTTAGATAAATAAATGGTGTAACAGCTTCAAGGTGAAGTGATGGACTTTAAACATGATGTTTTTGAGAGATTGACGTTAAAAACATTCAAATGTGACCACAGAATTTTAATTGCAGTTTCAGATTAAGTGATTTTAAGGTGATGTACAAAACAAAGAAGCAGTGTTATGTAATACAGTGATTGCTATGTTCAAATGTTCATGTATTTAAGTATATTAAAACATTCAGGCTCATCTCACCTAGTTTAAAGAAATACTGACCACCTGGGGTATGAGTAATTCACAGAGACAAACAAACAGTTTGCTGGGTGCGGGTGCTTCAAAGGCTGTTTTTGTGAACATCATAATCACATAATGCATTGCAGCTGTTGACTGTTAAGGATTACGGTGAAGGTGACGTTAGGCAGAAGATTTGCACATTTTTATTTAACCAGCATTGTCATAATAAGCATAACAACAACAAAATATAACAAAATAGCAAGTAATATGATGAGTGCTGTTGTACAGAATATACACATGACTCTGATTCAGCATGTCTGTTAACAAGAAGTTTATATCGAGTAGATTTATCCCAGACTTTTTTAAAGGTAGACATATGAAAAATATGATTACAATCAGTTAAACTCACTCTTACATCCAGTATCAGAATAGTAATCAGTATAAATCAAAACCAGGAATGCAGGCAGTAAATCCTCTTTAGTTGACTGTTGTTTGGTTTTGTTGCCTCATCTATGACATGAATAGACCAAACAGATAACATTTTAACAACATATTCACATTTTATAGGTTTATATTTATAAACATTATACGTTTTATTTATATATTAACATATATTCTCACATATGTGAATGGTATATGTATTATTTATATTTTTAACACATACGTGAATTGTATATTTATTATTTATGTATTAACATATATTCTCACATATATGTGAATTGTATATTTATTTCTCACCCATGATTATACAGCCTGAAAGCCATATTCAACACATTACATACGAAAACGACTATCGAGTGCAAATTTACTCATATTCACATGAAAAACATGAGGGCTAAAGAGAGTTGTTTGAAGACCCATGAGCAGATTTAAAAAGAGTTATATTGCAAGTATGTGACGAAAGGGCTGGTATTTCCTCCCACTCGTATAGTAAGACAGAAAGGAGTTATTCCTCTCTGGGGACCCACCATCCAGTTTATATCATTGAATGTAAACAAGAGGAGATAGTAAAKAKAGASCTAMATATAAAAACTGATTCAGCCATAAATAACTCTGTACACATATTTGTTAATTCTTTATCTGCATCACATAACTGTGGATACATAAACGTTTACCATAGCTTTTTACAATATATGACCATCAGTCTGTTTGGTAAGACATTACTTTAAATGGTATAAATTGCTTACAATACACCTACAAAATGTGGCCGGGCAGACATCCTGAGTTCAGCTGAACATGATCTAAACCTAATTAATGGAAATAGAATCATAATACAGATTGGGCTGGGAAGCTTGATTAAAGGTGATAAACATGTTTGCTTTTGTTTTTTTCCAACAATGCCATTCGCCACTATTTTTCTTCAGGACTGACCAAAGCAAAGGTAGCATGTTGATACCGGTAGATATTTGTTTTATTTTTTTTCTTGCTCACTGACCCAATTCATTTGGTAAGATGGCTTGTGTTCACCCCACCTTGTGCCTCTACCATTCACTGAGGATCAAGCATTTATAATCCCCGGATTTTATATCCAACAAAACAGCTTGGTCCCATCAGCAAATTGCGATGGCATATGGTATAGGTTTATGATTCATCTGGCACTTGCATAGCAATGAGGCCCCAATCATCAGTCAAAAAACACAGGGAAAATATCGTAATGTTAAATGATGCCAGCGACGGGGAGAGGTGCCGCTGGCTGTGTGGGCGGGCTATGTTTGTGCTCAGAGAACTTGGAGCAGCTGAGGTAGTAAAGCACGTTCGCTCTGTGCATCTCTCTGGTAGGCAGGCTGGATTATACGCGTTGTTGGCGTTGTAAGCCCAATCTGAGCTGGACCAAACTGGTATGGGCTGCATACCTCCAATAGCCCCCATAAAGGACGATTGTGCATCAGTTTTTCCTCGCATTTTTCTGGTGCATCCTAAAGTATAAGTGCAAATTGCCAAAACATCTGCTCTAAAATTCTAAAAGCTGTTCTGGGCTTCAGATGACACAAGCCTCTAAAAACAACTGAAATATCACCTCCAGCCAGAGTTCCTTTCCGTGCCCATTAACTGAACTTTTCTGACCAGTGGCAAGGTGACTTCTTTTAGCTGTTGCAAGTCCCACCCTCATTTGTGGCAACTTATTTTGGATTGGCTGAGAGACTTGTCATTCAGCTTATGTAGCATGTTGTGTGGAAAGCAGTGTTTTTTCCCCTGTGTTGGAGCCATAACGAAACTGACACTTGTATGTTGGTTTGTATCATTAACAGACGGAACGATTCACGCACCCTCTAACACTCCCAGCAGAGGTGAGTGTGCTGGAGTCAGCAGTCATGCAGTTCGCTAATGCCTCACGGTAGATTGTCAGTGCTTTTATTTTTGAGCTAAGCTGTATAACATCATGAATAAGTGAGATTAAGAAAAAACAGTCCAACTCACTGAAACAGCAGGTAATGGTGCTGAAAAAACACTGAATACAAACACACATTAATCCCCCACCTGCACTTTCCACATGTTGCACCATGCAACAACACACTTTACAATATGAGGATTAGGTTCTACTCGTTTTGAAATGCAACACAAAAAATTGTTATGTCTAACAAGATGGTCAAGAAACACTTGATTCCAGCGGCTATTAGAAGCCCCCTTTTGAAAGGTTAGCATTACCCACTTTTTCTAGATCACTGTGAAATGTAAGATAACCTGTTAGCCTGGACTGGATTAAATACAGAACAGCTGTATTAATTAGCCCTTCCAATAAAAATAAAGATATAAAAAGGAGGAACTAAGGATTTTATGCTACGGCGATTATTAGCCTAGAAAATCCTGTATGATTTTTGGATAAGCTCCCCTTTTTCTCAGAACAATGTACACTTATTTCAGTATTTCCGAAACACATATTTGGGATCACATATCTAGATTCCAGCATTTACCATATTTGGAATAGTGGTCATAGCTTGAGTAATAAAATTTGTATGAATAAAAATAGTACTATATATATATATATAAAACAATTAAAGGTCTTAGGGGGTACAGCACCAAAAAAATGCAAAAATTCTAAGGGCAGGAGAGGGGTTGGAAAATGGTCATGATAAATTAAATTGGCACAGAAACATTAACCTCATGGGGGATAAATAAAAAACATCACCCTATTAATTTCAAACTTATTCTGTCTGGCCTAGATCAAAGTTCCACTTCATCAAACTTAAAAAGAGGAACAAAAAATGTTATAATTCAACATTTACACCCCATAACACATCGATCAGAATCACTGATAATGGTTCATGCCAACTCAACTCAAAGCTTTATCTTAGCTGAAGTAAAAAATCCCCTTGTGTGACTTAATGTTGTGTTAGAGGTACAAGTTATGACTTTAAAAGAAGTGGTTTTACAGCCAAAGGCAGGTGCATGAAACTTCTCTTATGCCTCATTTCTATGGAAAATTATGAGCAGCACAGAACGGTTTTTGGTCACACATTGCTGGAGTACAAGGCACAGTCGGAGAGCAGGGTTAGGTGGAAAATTGGGGGTTTAATGATGTTTAAATATACGGTATAACAAGGACCTTGTGGTGCTGAATGGATGAACAGTGAGTTTTGTGTGGAAGCTTTCATGGTCTAGAATTGGGAGATGGAACCGAGTGAGAGCAGGCTGGGGTGATATGCACCAATGTGAAACTTAGAAAGAGCAGGCTGGGGTGATTTGCAGCAACGTAACCATTTAATGTCAAAAGATGCCTGTAAAATGAGTATGCACATAAAACCAAAAGACACCAAAGAGTATATAATGTCAAGAAGATACAGACAACAGAAAACAGACATACCGGCTTCTGGTACATGCCAAATTACCTACATAAACTGACCTGTATGGGTGTTACAACGCATGCATTCAGAATGCATTTTAGTAATTTATGTACATATATTATGTACTTAAAATAGGATCCACCAACAGACAGATAATTAGATTTCTGGTTTAAAACGGTTTATCAGATACACAGAATTAAAAGCATATAAAAATGTGGCCTTTAATAACTCACTATTACTGAATGTAAAAATCATCTACAGTGAGTAATCTGCTGTGTGCTGCCTGTCAGGTGATGAGAAAAGACACAGGTTTCAAAAATGTGCTATTTATTTTATACAAATAAATGCAAAGTACAAACGATACAAAAAAGTCTGGCTGAAAGAGAAAGCGCAAGATTTAACTAAAATTCTTCACTCTGTGATAAGTGATAAAATGCTTTCGTGTGCATGATGTCATTATTTCAGCATATAGAGGTAAGAAAACAAGTGCAAAAATGGAGATAAACAGATTAACATAGTAACCATACAAAGAACTGACATGGTATTAACACAATATTACCTTCCCTGCATTCATCTGTATTTGCTCCTGAGCATTATGTGTCTAATTGCTTACAGTGGAGCTGAATATCAACACTTTGAATTTTTTGTAGCATTTGGATGTCAATTCCGTAAAATGTACACATGCAATTTAAAGAGCACAAATGGCCTCTGTCACTGTGTAGAGCCTGCTGTCTATTCTGGGGGCCTTCATTGCCTGCCCCCTTTTTATATTGTATATATTTTATTTTTATATTTCTGTGCATTAGGGAGCAATTCAATGTAAGATAATAACAGTAAATTACTACTTTAACAACTTTAACCAGTGCACTAGCTAGCAACCTTTTAAAAAAAAACATGACATTATATTATACTGTCAAAAAATAAAAATGTAACTATTTAGAAATCACAATGATAATTAGTTTGTGTAGCTTAAAAAATAAATTATTTT
>JAZGTJ010001487.1:17555-55503 GCA_036877575.1 Botia almorhae | reverse complement strand
GGGTTTAATGCAGCTGTTTATCACCTGGTATCGTGTGACGTAGCACCCTGTTGAGAGGAAAACAGACATAATCACATTTAAACCTTTACTGATCACAAAAGATACTTTTTAACATTTGTTTACAGCTTTATAAAAATCATTAGTTACAAAAACAAAACAGAAGTCTAAAGAATTATCAATCAATCCGTTTTATTCAGTTGATTTGTGGAGAAAAATAAGCACACAGGCACAGCTTTAGAAAATAAAAGCAAACAAATAAACACATTCAAAACAAACAGAAAAAAGATTTAATGGTGTACAAAAGTAAACTATACAAACTCTATATAAAAACCCTTTACAAACCTAATACGTCTAGAGGCATTACAAAAAAGCTGACAATACGTCTTAAGAGGGTCATTACAGGTTCACATCCAAACATGACATTAAATAAACGAAACGCATTTATCCATGCTGGTCTAATCACATATTCAACGAATCCGATTTCCTTAAAAACAATTAAAGCTGTCAAATAAAACAACTGTAATTTTTATGAACACAGTTTGTGTACTTACCACGTCCTCACTTTTCCCATCAGTTATTCATTTCTAAGTTACCATCAGATCATTATTATTTTGGTTCGACTATAAATATCCTCCGGGTGATAATTTTAGCGTCTGCATAAACGTACAAAAGATACAACAAATATTAAAAGCAGACTTTTGGCATTTTTTCCAAAAATGCCAAATTTCCTTCTTTATCGTCAAACCAGGAAGTACGTACAGTGCTGTCAGTGTGGCGTTGGTGAAGAATACGAGTGCAACATGCTTCCCCTAGTGGACAGGAGGAGAATTACAGTCTACCTCCGCTGTCAAAGTACGGCAGTGTTGCTCAAGTTCATTTACATTTGACAAATATAGCTGAAATTGTAGTTTTGAAAGTAACTAACACCTGCAATATCTTTTAAGTCCTGCAATGCTTTCCTTTCACACGCAATGTATGCTTTATGCATGCAGAGATCATATCAATAGCTATGTCTGTCAACAGTCTCCACAGAGATGAAACACGGTGTTGTTCCATTTGCACAGAGATTTGAGCAGGAAAGGGAAACAGGAAGTTGATCTGCAGGGGATGTTGATCTGCAACAGGAGCCCTGTGGAATCCGGGCATTACAGGCTTCTGTTATGTTACTGGCGTGTTTGGAGGAGAGAGGCTGGGACCAGCATCCACCAGTAAGGCATGCGTTCTCCTGGGAGAGGATTTTAGTATGTTGTTTTAGGGGGGCTGATTTTAGGTGGGAGACAGGAAAAGTCTGGCTATTGTGTACGACTGGCCTTCGAACCGAACTGACAAGTCAGACCATTGGCCGTAGGGTCTTGTCACTCCACACCTAATCCCTGAAGATTGGAATTAGGCCCGGGCAGCAGAAGGGGAGACGGTGGGCAGATTGCTGGGCAGATTTGATGGGGCTGGAGGAGGGGGTGGGGGATTCTGCAGCCAGGAAGAAATTAGACACAGGCACCCGATTGAACCGCTGACCTCCAGGGGAAACCCCTGGTCAGCACGAGGTCACGGGAGCACAAAGCGAAGCGATGAACTGCGAGAGGTCAAGCATGCATGCGACTGAAAGGGGCTCTTTGTGAGCTCAGGCATGCACAAAATTTCCCATCAGCCACCAAAGTCACAGGCTCCTCAGGAAGCCAAGGAAGGGGGATAAAACCTGGCGACGGCGAGTTGCAGCCCTTGAGTGTGTGTGTGTGTGTGTGTGTGAGTGACCTCGGAAAGGACACACACAGACTGCCGCAGTAATCACATTTAATTACACATCAACCAGCCCTGTGAATGAGGTTTTTAATGCAGACCCTCCCTATACACAAAAAGACTGACATGTCCAGCTAAACATTGCCTACCTTTGTCCTCCTAAAATCTATTAAAGCCCTCTCTATTAACCATCAGCATTGCTAAAGGCTCCAGATAACGCCCATTATGTTGATAATTGTGAATAAAAGGAACAAAAGATGTTTTTTGTGCAATGATAATGGTGCGCCTCAATCAACTGTTCAACCAAAGGTCGGACCTATTTATAATAGAAGCCTGGTTGAAACTAAGGGTCAGATTCAATAAAAGAAACAAATATCTGATCCTCTGCCAATAATCTGTCAACGCCCGTTGAGTATTCCCTTGTCACAAATCAATGGTTTACTAAGTATTATAAATAGTTTTGTTCACTCCAACATCACCTGTTTTTAATACAAGGCACTACATCAAATCATTTGTTTGTGAAAAGACCATGAGGTTCAAATTTATTGAAACTTCTCAAAACTTGTTTCGAATTTTTGGAGGTGTTTCAAATCCAGCAGGCTTGGAAAAAGAAAATCTATTTACAGTAGAAAAGCCTCTCAACCGTAATTCTTAATCCAGTAGTTCCCAACCGATGAGTCGTGGACAACAGTGAAAAACAATGCTGAATGTAAATAATAAAATGCTGCTAAGCATATAATTGTTAAGCAAATTAGGCGCATAATTAAACAAAATAGGCTTGTTAACCTTAAAAGGTACGAGAAACACTTTCCATATCTTTTGTTGTTTTGCAAATTTTGCATGTGCTCTTGTGACTCAACTGGCAGAGCAAGGCGCTAACAATGCTAAAGTCCCAGAGAATGCCCATACTCGATAAATGTGTGCCTTGCGTGCACTTTAACTTGTGTTAATGTGTAAATGAAAACCGAATACTATGAATTCTGGAATTTGTTATTTCATTAAAGCTAAACAAATTAGGACCGGAGTCTGAAAACAGAGTTCATTCATTGTTTCACGGATATTTCTCGTTAAATAAGCAGAACGCAGCCTGAGACACATTGAGATATTACTGCGTGGGGGTCAAAACATTGTTGGGAATTTTTCCCGCTGTAACACATGCACAGGCATAACGCAGCTCCTTGGCATGTGCATGCGGACAGTAAAAATGTCAGAATGACATTTACACCATTAGAACAACTCAATCTCTCTGCATCAACGATACTGCTATTACAGCAGTGGGGAAAGATCTCACACACACTCAAACGCACAAGATGGTAATTGTGAAGGGGGAAAGACTGTGCATTCAGTATTTACTTGGTCTGACAGCTATAATTTTGGTTTTCACACAGCTTAAAGATAGGGGGTAATTAAAGTGAGAATGTTTTCCTTTCAGATTAGTTGTCCTGTCCATTTATCAGCTGTCTGACCACATGTGAGCGTTCTGAAAGTCGGCCTTTCAGAAAGTGCTCAAAATTGTCTTTCCCCATTAAAAGCGTTCTCCACCCAAACAGGGCGAGCGTCTCAGCTTGACAGGCGGCTATTTTACAGGTCTGAAACATTCCTCTGCTTCTTTCCTTTCATCCTTTTTGGTACCCAATCCATCCCTCCCCCGTGACTCTAAAGTACAGGAGCTTCTGTGAGAACATCTCAATCAGGGCTTCATGTTGAATTGGGCTTAACTAACCCCACTCAAACATCCATGAAACAGCAAAAAAAAATCATCATAAATCCTTACTGGGAAAAAAACCCTCAGACTCATAAAACACAAGGGCGACAAGAGTGGCGCTGATGGACTGATCATTGCGGCCTCTCCTCTCTAAGTTGCACACAGCCGTCCTCATACAAGCCCACCATATATCAGACACCAAGGGATGGAGGGGCCAATCAATGACGGGGCCTGTTATATGCAACAAGCACAGAAAGGGCCCCTGTGTTGGCTCCCACCGAGTTCCACTAATTAAAATCCTTTTTTGAGACACGGTTATGTGTGAATGCTGACACTTGACTGATTTTTTGATATACAGTCTTGGTGTGGGGGATGCGGGTAAGAAGGGTGTATTTCTGCTTGGCCGTGATTGGATAAGGGAGGTTTTTGGTTTCTGTAAAACTAAAAAATCTTTTAGGACTTATTTGATGAAAGTGAATTCTAAATGTAATATATTATGCCATAAAAGCTTTGATTTGGCCTCAGTTTACTCAAGCAACAACCACCACATGCCACTGAAAATCGTCCTGCCTCTCAATAATTCTTTGTGCGCCGGTCATTTCTCAACCATTCACTAATTATAACCTTCATGCTCTGAATAAAGAGGAGCCAGTGGCGGCTCAGTGCCTTAAAAGAGAAAAGCACAGATCACAGATCATTTTAGTGGCCCCTCCCACCTCGGCTCCACCCACTGAAACACTGCCAATCACAGACACATTGCTAAGACCAGATGCATGGCTTACAGCTGCTGTGGAGTTAGTGGGGTACAGCCAATGTTCCCCGAACATTAATAATGAATCCCTTACAATGACTTGCACGGCTTTACATGCAGCAAGTGGGCTACCCAACCCCTGCCCTCTGATTGACCCCATTGCTGGTCTACGTATCCCCTTCATAGTGACGGAGGGTAACAGATGGGGTATAGGAATACCCCCCTTCCTCTCCATTTTTTACTCTTTCTATCCCTCCATCAAATAACCATATAACCCCCCTCCTTTTTATGGACTGTGACCCCTAATCTCTCTCTTTTCCATCAACAGAATAGCTTTATAAGGCTCCTGTTTTCCAGAGAAGTGAATGTGTATTACATATTTCAGATACTCTTTTAGCCACTTAAAGGAAGTGCTTGACTTTATAACAAAATGCACACAAACTGCCCACGGGCATGACGGAGAGAGGTTTTGTGTTTTTCTGAATTTCTTGTTGTCCAATAACATGGAGGTTCTCTTGACCTATAGATTTTCACTATTTTATGTGTTATAGGCTTTAGGTTATAAATGTTTTAAATATGCCAAGACAACACTTTTAAATCACAACAAAAAAAACTTACAAAGAAAAACAATTACAGTAATTAAGAGCAACAAGAGACTTTTTAATCTTAATTGTAAATGTTTTTATCCTGAAAAGTCTTTTTGTTTTAATAAATTCAGTAACAAGGTTATTTGCATTGGTGATATAATTGTTCTTACTGTATCAACATAAACTGTACTTCATGTGCTTTTAATATAGCATCCATCATACAGGAAGATAAATGGGTGGGGCACGTCCGTGTGTCACCTTCGGGAGCACCATCACCCCAGGAGGTTACCTACATCACCAACTCCAGGACTCACCGCTGCAACTTAAACAGGCCAGCCTTTGAATGTGCGAATGTTTCCTCACTGTGTGCCTTTACCTTGTATATTTCAATTTGTTCTGACAACCAACAGACCAGAAAAAATCCCAATGCTGCCTATGGTTGACCCATCCCTGCTTACATCACATCCTTTTAACTGCTTTCATCATACTTTAAAACGTCTGTATGGTCATTTATTTATTCCTTTCCTTTATGTTCTTTTTTTAGTCTGTAGTCCTCTTCTTAGACCTAATACACGTACATGCACAAACACGTACACACACACAATTCAGAAGGAGCACAGCAGCTGAAGTGAGCACGAATCAAAGAGACATTGGGGATTTCAAATGGCTCCAAATGGCCATACAGTGGTGACAGTGTAGAATCAACATCCATCCATTATCTCTGCATCTGTTTCTAACTCACCCTTCACGAACATGTGCTCAGGCACACACACACATACTCTCTTATGCCCAACACACACACATACTTGCGCTCAAACACATGCAAACAGACAGGCAGGTACACATACACACAGAGAGTGACTCACACTTGCTCCTGGTCCTCTGGAATCTCGGACCCCCCTCCTTTCCTGCACTCTTACTTTTTATTGCCCTGTTTCCTCCTCCGTCCCGCTTCGTGGTCGAGAAATGCATGAGGATCGCAATAGAGCAGCTGCTGGCAGGAGCTGCAGGTTCGGGCCAAAGAGAAACACATTATCCTGTTCTAAACAGGAAATGTCTTCTTAAATAGCCATAAGTAAAGACTTCACTACACAGTTGGGCCCTGGAAACACACAATTTTTTATTTCATGTCAAAACCCAGCGTATGTAAACATAATCACACATAAATCCAAACAGTTATTAGCTCACAGTCGGCCTTTTATACACGCTCATAGCAAAGAGAGCATTTGTGACCTGGAGATGCTGTGAAGACATTGTTTTTTGTGTAGATGAGGTTGATTTTTCTTACGTATGCGTGTGCATGCGTGTTTGCATTTAAAGTGGCCCAAAAAGTATTTGAACTTTTATATATAAAATGTCATAATAGCAGAGCATGGCACCAGCAACACCACGGTCATGGGTTCGATTCACAAGGAAAGAATTAAAAGATAAAATGTATACGACAAAAAACAGACAGCGTCTAAATACTCTAGAAAAAACGTTTCTTTAAATGGTATGTCGTTTCAAAACTAACAGGTTTATTTTCATTTTCAAGTTAAAATGTTTTGTTAGGGGAAAAATACTACTTGGTTTGATATTTTGGAATCCCCTGCAGTTACATTCAAACATTTTAAGTATGACTTAAGTATCCAAATACTTTCTGGGCCCTCTGTATATGTGTGTACTTGGCGTTTGTGTCTTGTGAATGGCCCTGGATTTGTGCTTGTCTGCACACGACTGAGTACCCGGCACACAGACAGTGGCTATCCACATAAAAGCCTTCAGTGTCCCCACAATCTAGCCTTTGTTCTAACACTGGTCTGATCAAGGGCAGCCTTTGTGAGCTCTCTGTGCCCTGTCTGTGCACACTTTCAAGGGGATATTTCTCTGCCATGTCTATTCCTTTGCTTTCTTCTCTCTCTCTCTCTCTGAAATTTAGCTCTGTAATACTTGCCTTTTTCCAGGTAAATGAGAAAGAGGGGCCCCGTGATTGATCTGTTTGCCGGTTGCAGGGGACGCAGTGGTGTGGCAGGAAAGTGGTGGAGGAATAAAGCCGTATCTTCCCTTTGTCATTACACCCTCCCTGATTTTTTTCTTCCTTTTCAAGTGTCTTGAAACAAAAGCGCTGCTCTTTATTTCAGTAATGGCGATGCTTATTTGCCGTGAGTAATTGACTTTGTGCCAAAGCCACACTTTCCAGTATGTTTTGAGCTCTATAAACCACATTAAAGGAGGGGAAGGGTTGGGGTCATTCCTGCAGCGTGTGTAAATATTTGGGCACGGAACACATGGGTGGCACTTTGTGTTCATGAGAGGAGTGGAAGTGCCCTTGGACACAGTGAGATAAAATCAATCCCCTGTGTGTTCTAGCACAGAGACTAACCCTTTACCCACCTCTCCTTCACTGCTTAATTAGCTCTTATGAAATTAGATGAAGACCACAGACAGACCACGAGGGTAATAACTATGCTACACAAAGGCTTTTTTGGGTCTCATTGTGCTGACAGTATTCTGTTCAGGTCTGTTGTCTGTATCTGAGGATCTAATAAGCAGGTGGTCTGGTCAGGCAAGTAATGCGCAAATAGAGTTTTACAGGTTATTAAGATGTGAGTCGTGCTGCCCAGCTTGATGCCACAATGCTAGTAGGGTGTTGTCAGGGTGTTGCCATGGTGTTGCTATGCAGTCAATTGCTCATCCAAAATCTCTATAACATTAATTCCAAGATGGCTCGACTACTTCTTTTAATGTAAGTCTATAGCCAGGCAATAAAAAAAATCACCTGATTGCTTTTCTTTCCAAGAAGTTGCGTAATTATACTTATCATTCCTATCTGTAGCACAAACGGTGCAGGACAAGTTACAAGCCGATTTTAATAATTATCGTTAAATGTAATATTTTAATCATACAAAAATAAAAAAATAAAAAGTATTTGCCAAGAAAAATTTCCCTTTTTAATTTTTTTTTGTTTTATTTCTTAGAAAGCAAGCGTTAATGGTATTTTACTTTCTGTTTAAAGGATGTGTGGAGAATTTTTAAATAAAAAACAAGACAATAAAACTAAGTGAGTTGAACAGATCTTTAACCCTAGCAGCAGTGATGCTTGACTTGGCACGTAACTTCTACATGTGAATCAAATAGGTTTATGAAAGCCAGAAATGTGCAGTGAATATTATGCCCCCGAACATCCCGAAATTGATTCAACCGCACCCTAAAGCAATGTTATACATAACTACTACCATCGCCTATATTCGGACGAAAGGAAAATCAGCCCTTAGTTTGTCCATAGGGACGGTTTAGCGCAGCGGGGGCCTGTTCTGTCAATAACTATGATTATCAGCTTGGTGAGGTCACGATGCAGAGAAGAGAGGGGCCTTGAGGTGTCAGAGGTGGGGTATGTGTGCCCACAGGGTATATGGATCTGGACTTCTACAACATGTGGGTGTACTTATACGACCTGACCAGAGTCACCCCAGTTCTGCCTACCAGGGCTTCTCTAATCATAGTCTCCATGTCCTCAAGCTACATGGTGTGGTCAGCAGACATTCTGGCTGCAACCGAGAAACTTCAGCTTCCCGCATAATTTTCTCCTTTTTTTAACCGAATCTCATCGGTGACCCCGGCCTGGCCTCCTGCTCACCCGGTCTCTGTGTGTTTAGCACCAGACTTAAAACTTTACATGTTGCAGCTCTTTCTTGCTCAGAGTCTCCAGCATAACACAAAGCTTTTCCTTCGTCTTCTAAAGTTCAGCCAATTATTTGGATCTAGGCAATAAATCTGAATTGTTATTGTTCAGCCTACTATTTGCAAGTGAGTGCGCGCGCCTGTGTGTCAGATTGCTGCTGCATGCGCAAGCCACAGGTTGCACATTTGGTTTTAATTGCGGCCGTTTCAGTCCAGGGCAAATGGAAAGCACATGGAGACCCCTCCACCTGCCTTGAGTCAGCTACTGACAGAAACGCAGCAAATCACATTGACAAGAGGAAAGGAGACGTTGAGAGAGAGAAAGAGAGAGACAGAGAGAGAGAGAGAGAGAGACAGAGAGAGTAAGTTAATATAGGGCGTGCAGTGAATAATTAATTTGTAGCCAATAGGAAAATAAAGTCATTGTGAAAACACATTTGCAAACCATTTCACATTTACGTGATGCATGTCTCAGCGAAACAGGATATCTAAGGAGACAAAACGTTGGGAGAGACTTTAGAAACAAGATTTAAAAAGAAGCGGTTACATTTTAATTTTAATTTATTTATTTTAACTTAAAAAAATAAATAAATCACAACCAGACCATGACTTACATTAGCTTTAAAAAAAAAAAGAGTCAATTTTAATTTCACGTTGTTTCTATCAATCACAAGTAGGGGGCGCAGTAGGGTCTGGGTTTTCATTGGCCACACAAGATCCTTGTGTGCAGTTTGGAAATATGCCTGTGCCTGGCTGCCTTGATAAGAAACACATGCAATTCGGACAAAGAGACTCCTCTTGTATGATTCCCTCCGCCGAGGCGAGAACATAAACAAGCCGAGTCAAATTAAAAAGCCCAGTGTCAAAATATTTAAACCCACCCAACCTGGGCCGAACCGATTTCAACAGAAACAAGACCGTGTCCTCTGATATACCTGCCTAGATGCTCAACAGAAAAAAGACTCTTTGATCCAGCAACAGAAGCAAGTGATGAAAACTGTATCATAGAGAGATAAAACGGTCAAGTGTAAAAAAATTATAGATTTTCATCAGCCAAACCATTTAAAAACAGACAGCCTGTGTTACAATGACCTTGATGTGTAGCTGCAAACCATGCACTGCATTTTTTATAGGCAGGTACAGAGATTTTCCCCTGATTCTTAAAATTAACGCTCAAATCCTGTTTTCTTTGAACCCTCACTGTTTAAAGGTCACTCATGTTTCTAAAGCTCGCTAACAATCTGCCCGGTCATAGTGTGCACTGTTGTTTTTATACAGGGAACATCCTGTTGTGTGTTACCACTAACAGAGGTACAGCCAGTTATCATCTGTGTGTGAGGCTTAAGTCTTTTGACTTCTATATATAGTGTCTGAGGGGGAAAACCTGTGTTTGCTGACAAGTTTCATTCATAGCGGATTCAACTAACTGCCAGTTTGCATGAACAAGCGACTCTTTACAAGACAAATTTGAAAATTCCTTGGAAGCCTTTTGGTAATTGGAATGCACAGATTTTCCAAGTCTGTCACATAAAGTGTATTCTGTACGCTGACATACAACATGCTTAGGGGCTACAAATGCTTCCATTTTTAATTTATCTTTCCCAGACAGCCTTGTTAAACACAGAGTTTGCAGACAAACAGAGACAAAAGCAAAACAAGCAGATAAAGATCTATCATTGCAATCACAAAATGTCTTTTTTAGGTTAACAGGAAGGAGTAACTACAAAACTTTTTTTCTGACTACAATCTGTGTAATCCTGAACTGAGCTGAATTTAATTGGGGGGCACAAGGGGGCTTGCGTTACATCCAGGTCCGACCGCGTACACGCCAGGATCCTGTGATTCTCTAATCAGCGGGAGGCGGGGCTCCGCTCGGCTGGCGTCCCCCACCAATCAGCAGCCGTGTACCGTTCATCTCCCATCTCATTTAGAGTCACTTAACTCCACACTGAATCTGTTTCCCCTGCCTTAAACTTTCCTGTGCCATACACACAAACTCTGCTCCCTTCCACTCGTCTGAGGTCACAGTCAACCTACCAAATGAGTTTCAAATGTTCATGTTATTTATGATTAGATATCAATTCACTCTACAAATCCCTTGCAGATGTTTTTGTCACTGCAATCCATACACAGGCCTGTGTGTGTGTGTGTGTGTTAGAGAGAGAGTCTTGTATGAATTATACATACAGCAGGTGTTACTGTTTACCACTAAGCCTTGAGCCTGGGTTATACATCATAGGCGTGGCAATATCATCTCAGTTAAGGCATGGACAAAAATACATTTACAAATGGAGTCCCGCCTCCACTGCAGCCCATCCACCACAAAAAAGTTGTTTGTGGAACAAGGTAAAGACAACAACAGTTAACTGAAAATTTCATTAAAAAATGTAATATATGCTACATATGTTATTAATATTATATATTGCTTCACTTTAAACAGACTTCTTACCTGCATACTCAAACAGGTCAACAAGATATATATGATGTCATTAATATGTTTGACAGAGACAAACACGTCCATCTAATAGGTTATGTTCCTGTGGCTTAACTGGTAGAGCATGATGCTTGCAACAGTCGCGGGTTCAATTCCCAGTGAACATGCATCTCTATAAATGTACGCCTTGAATGCACTGTAAGTAGCTTTGGATAAAAGCGTCTGCACAAATGTACAAATGTAAATGGTTCTAACTGTAGCTGTGTAAGTGCACTTTAAAGGGGTTCTCAGTACTCTGCACTGAGCCCTGTACAGACTTCCAGTAAGGCTCCTGTGGTTCTGTGCTTCCTCATCTGGCAATGTGTATTTCTGATCCTATAGCCTTGAGCATATGTTCTGGCATTTTTTCCATTAAAGCCAACATGGAATCAAAAATTACCCTTTTTACTTCCCTTATACCCATTCCTGGTCTCGTTGAGAACAATTCTGTTATTCTAAAGAATATAAATCTTTCGTCCACCTAGGAATCATATTTTCTTTTTGGTTGATGTCATTGATCCTTCTTATTTTCCGACCACCTGTCACAACGAGGCGACTTTTTAAAAAATCCATTCTTTGTGCATAAAATCAAACCCTCCCTAAAGTATTTTTTATAATTTACTTTTCAGAAATAAGTTTGATTGGAAAGTTCAACGACTTGTGACCGCTGTTACATGTTGACATTTTTAATTTCCTTACAAACGCACATGTTGTGTGAGGCAAAGCAACGCAACATTGTGTATTTGCAGGAAGTATAATTACTCTCTCAGCTCTCCTATTGCACAAAAAGTTTAGTGTAATGTGACCGTGAATTGTAAGAAGGGGGACAGACTGTTGCGGGCCTCATCGTTCGACTCATTATACAATTCCCCTGTGGCCTTCTCTAGAACATCTCTCTTACCGAAATGTACTCGTCCAGATCTCATCAGTCACAGGTTACCCCCGCTGACAGATTTGCCTCAAGATTCACGCACACGTGTACACACTCGTTTAAACACACATGCACTGCCTATTCCATTTCTCCTCTCTGCCTGCAAGACATTCACAGTCAAGTAAACCTGGACACCACACACATACCACACCACACACCCGTGTCCTTTGGGGTCCTCCACACGCCAGGTCTGTGCAGCTCTGAGAGGCTGAGATCGGACTTAAGGCTCAAAGGACACAGCGCACATGACCTTCCTCAACCCCCTCTCTTCCTCTGCCTCAACATCTGGTTTGGTTATCCCTATCTCTTTCCTCAGCACGCACACAACCTCAACAAAACCCACGCGCGCACACTTACGCTACAGCACGCACACATATGCGCGCCACCTCTTGCCCTCCGTCCATTAATCGTATCAGCCACATCATGCCCTCTGCTTTCACCGTGATTGGTAAAGTAAACCCAAGACGTGAAAATGATGTATGAGCTGCTCTGCTACGGAAACGACAGTGGAGCAGAACGTCAACCTCCAACCAGGCCTCGCTCACCCCCCCACCCCACCTCAATGGACCCCTCACTTCTTCTAGAAAATCCTTCCTCCCAATAGGCCAGACACACCTGTCCTTCTTATATGTCACAATGGTTTACAGGCAGGACGTTTTTTTAGCTTTTTATTAAAACATCTAAGCCAAAACCTTGTTAGACAGAGAACCCAAGAAAATAAAGGATGTGGCTACCTTATGAGCTTATGACTAAAACTGTCTTACTATAAATGCAGTTGGTGTTGGATGGTTTAAGGGCCTATTACGATATATCACTTTGCATTGGTTTTGCCGTTAGGGAAAAAACTTTACATGCTGGATTTTGTCATTATATTTTTTTCACAACAGCATAAAGTATTGTAATGGTTCTGTGAAATGAGAGCATTATGCTGTCATTATGAATAATAAAAACATCAACTAACTGTTGTCTCAAAAGACAGTGCGAGGTTCATTTTCAGCCATCTTGTCGCCCGCAAACACTGCTATTCCAACGCCACACCGCACAGCAGCTTATGGTATGGAACAATGATCATCTCAACGAGCCATAATTCTGTCCCTTGAACCTCATCTAGACGCTGTAATAATTAAGAGTCGTGTACAATAACTCAATGAAGGTGGTGTGTGTTCTTTTCATAAATGATGCTAATGCATTATGCAACCTTTGCATTCTATCACCATGTTTAATCGCAAGACTCGGGATGAAATGCATGAAAAAACATCTTTTTATAATGTAATTATTTCCCCGCGGTTCTCTAAAAATGTTAAAGAAGATAGTAAAAGATCTTATGCGCAGAAATGAACACAGCGACTTCGCATATAACGTTAACAAAGAACTTTCGAAATTTAAATTAATTTAAATTATTAAAAATATTTATATTTATAATATTTGAATCATGTTCAGTTTAACGTGACCATCTTAGTAAATACCTTTCAATAGACTTCTGCGCCTTTACGTAGACGTTTACGTAAACGTCTTCTCCGATGAAATGGGAAACGCCGTTTCGCAACGTTTACTTCGGCTGCGGTTCTGCTTTCAGGTTCAATAGCGGCCTCTTTTCAAAGGATGAATTACGTTAGTGACAGTTTCACGAAACAGTCCCAACTGAAATGACCCGCTCAAACTGTTGAGATCAGACTCAATGATCAGGGACCTTGTTTGTAAAACTTGGGCCACTCTTTCCAAAAACGGGGATCTTTCAGAAGGCTATATGGAGCCACAGGTGCCGCATATATCCCAAAAGCACACCAGGCTGTAAAGCAGAAGGTACGTTAATTTTTTGCGCTTCGTATTGTTGTTTTGATGTTTGCTGTTTACCTCATGTGATTACAAAAGGCCCGTTGATATTAATGTGGTTTGTATCAATAAAGTGGGTCATCGACGTCCGACATTTTGTCAGAGAAAGGATATTTAAACGTCTGGATGATGACTGTCTTCCCACAGGAATTATTGCCTGAACTGTATGAAGTTTCCTTATATAGGATTTGTACTGTCATTAACATACAAGTCTTACCACTTTGAGGGTCAAACTCTGGTTTGCTTTTATTCTCTGTTGTACTGCTCTCTCTTCTGTGCATGCATGTTGAGTCAATATATCGTAATACATCCCCAGGAATCATAATTACATTAGTTTGAAAGGATGTCAGGGATGTACATGCCTGTGTGTTTGGGGGTGGGGAGTGGTAGGGTTGTGGAGAGGGAGGCTCATCCCATTTTGTGGAAATGCTGAAACTCCAGGAGGTCTGACAGCCAATTAAATAAGCACCAATCCAGCTCCACCCTACCCCCACCCACCCTTCTCTCCCAGACCCCCTGCACCCCCTATTCAACACTCATTCCTCACTCAGAGAGGCAGACAGAGAGGGAGAGAAAGGGAGTGAGAGACAGAGAGAAAGAGAAATCTCTATTGTCATCACTGTCTGTCAGTCATAGCCATAGGCCTTGAAGGTAGAGAAGCCAGACCAAAGAGCAGAGAAAGGGCATTGAGTCTTTGGATATGTTCAGTACCAAGTCTGGGGCCCTCTGCAAGTCTCTGCAGGCCCGTGGGGTATATTCAGTGGGGACCCAGCACTGGGCATAATTCAGTAAAAAAAAACACAGGGTCCAGTCATCTGCTAGGACACCTGTAGAGCTGGAGAAAACAATGGCCCCCAGCCCTTTATTTATGTTATGATAGGCATGACAGAGCACAGAATTATTCATCATCAAAACTAAATAAGAATGTCTTTTGCTATTCGCCTTATCTTTGGTCTTAAACTAAATTCACGAGGACTGCCATAATTCTTTTACCATCTAAATCATGATTAATTGTTGAACGTCCTAAATTGGCACACAAAGGTGTGCTTTTTGGGTCTTAAAAAGATAAACAGAGGAGGGAGGAACAGAAAAGAAAGGAAGCTGTCAATGAAAAGAAATATCACTACATGTAATAATCCCCAGATCAGCCTCTGATCATCAGTCAATAGTCTGTATCAATACAGTGAATAAATTTCATAGTCTTTAAGGCTTGTGAGTGTTCATTCATCATAGCCATTGCGCCACTAGAATCCCTGCAGTTAGTCTTTTCACATTCTCATTGGTCATTACATACAGAGCTCAGACAACCACAGGAAACGAACTATGAAGAGAGCAAACACACACACACACACACACACAAGAGAAAACATGTTCAGGAACAGTATGCATCTCTTAGTCGCATTTTCTTTTGACAGTATGATAAAACTGCTGCTGTTCTTTTACCGTGTAATAGTGCGTTAGAAAATCAAGGCAGCGACTTTCACAAAAAAGTTGATTCAAAACCGTGTATTGTTGAGTCAAACACTGGGTAAGCAGACTCATTTGGTTTGACTTATTTGGTACTTAAAATATAACAAATATAAATATTTATAAATATAAACTACAATGAGAAGAATTGTGCAGCTGATTTTTTTAATCTGTTGGCCATTTTCTCTGTTAGCATTTAATCCGAAGTCACACCTTATTTGTGAAAAACTGAATGCACACTGATTTCCAGTAGTTTTTTCTCTCTCTTTTAAAATTTTCAGTCATGTTGCTTTAAAGAGATTTGAAATTAATCGCCAAAATAATCAAAGGAATGAAGCATGTTTTCAGAAATGGTTTATTTTAAATAGCCGGTTAAATGAGCATGGCGGCTTTGGACTGGTGTTTAACGGGCTCTCTTGTGCTTTACAGCAGGATTGTGTTGAATTATGGCTGTAAGTGATATAGGGCCTACATGTTCCGTGCTCAGATATAAACTACATGTAAGTATTGAGGGAAAGTTGTGTGCTTAAAGAATGACTACCTTCAAGTGTCAGGAAAGAAATCCAGTCCAGTCCATTATCCTTTCAAATAATGCAAAAATGTGATAAAAACATGTTTTTATCAGTCTACTTTATATTTGTATTTATTTCTTTTAATTAGTTTATGTAATAATAATTGCATTATGCTTATTGTAAGACTTTATATAATATAATTATTTTTGCATAAACTAATTGTAAATAAATGTTTATTGGTGACATATATATCACAAACCCACTGCAAACAATCCCTATTATTATTGTTGTGGTTGTTGTTATGAACATCACTTATATTAAAAATACTTGCTGAAAAGAGCTCCAATAAAGTATGTCCTTTTGGACAATTTGGTTCCATCAACATGTTTTTTTACCTTCTCAAATGTTTTCCTAAATTAGGTTTAAACTTGACGATTTTCAGCTGTAATTTTACTTAAAATTGCTGCCGTTAGCCTCTAGTATTTCTTACACATTCACGAATTTTAGAAAGCGTTTCTGAAGCGATAAATTCAGTTCTCAGCTGGGCATCCCAGACACAAAGGAGAAGGCATGAAGCTGCCTCAGGGGGGCGAGAGAGTCTCCTGTGGAAGTTTAGATTTTTCATAGGGTGCTTGACGCTGTACTTACTCCGTCTTTTAGATAATTTGCCTTTCAGAGGGTTGGCCCACTGAAATACGTGTACGTATATTGATAAAGCTTTAACTAACTAAAACTAACTTTAATAATAGTAATTAACAGCCAGATCAGTAGTATACGTATAATCAATTTTGAATTTCTATGACAAAGTATAAATCAACGGTTCATGACATATGCAATCTGTCTTTAAATGTACATTACCAACCCATCTGAGCATTGCGTGCTGTAATATTTCTCAATGCTTTAATTAAACGTATTAGAGAATTACCAGTGCAGGCAATTTTATAAACTACACGAAATTGTTCAGCTGGTTGTTGTAGCTGTATTGTGAAGGTGTGTAACATTCACTTTTCATTTATGTACATGTATGATTAATGTTTAGTAAATTTAGCGAGTCATTGTTTAAACTGTTTTAGTCGGCTTCATCAAATGGACATAGGCTTTATTAAAAGGATAAAGTACATGGAAAGTTGTACAACACAAAACTAAAAAAATGCTCATTAAGTTATATACTCATTAATTAGTATAATTTTTATTAGCATGTTGGTATGCTTGAGTTTTTAATTGTTGGTAATTCGCATGGAAAGTCAAAAACGGTCGTGCGCTTATATAATAAATAGACTGTTATATGACTCGGTCTATATGAAATGTCACACATTAACTCCTCTGCTATCTTATACAAGTGTTAACAGCCAACAGTCTACTAGAATAGAAACAACCTATCAAATAAATAAATATATTGGGCCTTTGGCGTGTCTAAAAGTGGCCCATGGGCCTGTATTTTAACGTAAACTCATCCTCTTACCCTATTTGATTTTTTTTTCCGGATACGAAAAAGATGTTTTGTATTTTAAATACCTCAAATTACACTTGGCAATGCGATGTAGTGTCAATTAAGTGAAAAGACTGATAGTACGAACTATACGAGTGGCCCCACGGCCAGTAGCCTGCATAAATTAATAGACGTTTTATACCCACGTCAATCTGTAAAGTCTACCAAACACAGATGTGTCGTTGGTCTTTTAGAAAACAAGACAACTGCTTATTTGGCCTCCATACCGTTGGTCATCTACGTGTGAAGCTCATACAGAGGCTGTTGGCCTGGCGAGTTTAGAACGATTGAGTAATTGAGAATTACAGTGTTCCATTAACCATAATGCCACAAAAATCCTTAAATTGACTGTCTTGATTTATTTTAAATTTAGTTCTTTCCTCAAAGAATATACTGCTGCCGTCACCGTCATCGTATTCATAAAAATGTCTTCTGCTGCAGTCAGTTTGAATTAACTTGACAAAAACTCGTCACTAGCTCGCTGCAGGGCTCCGTGTATTGTTCTGGGACTTTGGAGTGAATTGTACAAAAAAGAAAATGAGCGAAATTAAATATTCTCTGTGTCTGCGAGTTTTCTTGTTTTTGTTAAGTTTGTATAAAGGCGAATTGTTAAAATGTTGTTTATATCGCTCATTTAAATGGACTAATAAATTTATAATGTAAAGAATTACAAATGGCAAAATTACACAAAATTAATGCGGAATAAAAATATTATCAAACGTCAGCGTAATTTCCCATGAACTCAACCCCGCATAGACTAAATTCTACATTGAGTTATATTTGGCTGTACTAAAGCAAATGTGTATGTAATTTAGACCAAACAGTAGGATAAATAGCCTAATTGTAAACACATCTGCAAGACTTCAGATAAAAAAAATAAAATATTATTTAAAAAAACTGAGGTTATATCATTTGTTATATAAAATAAAAAATATAAGGATTGCTTTTAAAATGTATAAGACTGTGTAGGCTATACGTAGATAGATAAGTTACGTTGGGCCTAAGTAATAGTGTTGATTTAGAATTACCTTTGCGTTTGTCTTATGTGAACAAATATAGCCTAACATAAAAATGTGGCACAAAACACACACGAGAAAAAACTTAGTGTTATTTGTGTAAACCACCTAACCAAATTCAAATTTCGCCAACACACAAACACCATGCTTTAAATTCCCTAGGCTTTAAAGAACTCCACCAACAAAATGTATTTTTACCAACAAGATTTATTTTATACATAAAAATGGCAAAGGAAAAGAAATATTGCGTGAAGTTAAATAAACGTAAGTAAAATGATATGCATTATATTATTTATTATATTTAAATAATACACGAATATAAATATATATAAATATATGCATATGTAGCTGCATTTATTGCCACTGCACATATCCTTAGGCATGAAATAAATTAGTTAAAAGTCAGTGAATATTACTGCGGGTCAGGAGCGCGATATTAAAACAACAAAGCTCAAAAGGTATTTAATCTTATCGAGTGGACGTAAAGAGGACAGGTTTAAATAGTTTATAAAATATTTTGTCGACCTGTAGCTTTCAAATACAATGCAATGGGTCTAGATTATTACAAAGATAAATCATCTAAATTTATACTACGGGTGACTGTAAAAGTAACAGTACTTGCCTTGCTGTAAATGGGGATGTTTGAATGAATAAGACCTAGCTTACAGTTTGTGTATATTACCAACGTAAAGTGATTTGAACAATTTCAAACAGTTGTCCTCCATAAAATCTGTGGCTACTCGGTTATCCATCTAGCTGTAATTTATATTTAAAATTTAGTAATAAATAAAATTGTGTAGCCCACCTTAATGACAACGCGACCTCAGTGACATTCCCGGCATGCAAAACATCCTTGAGGTGAATACCACAAATTTAACTAACGTGAATTTTTCAAACCTCGTTGATCTGCGCGCTTATCTTTACTGTTTTATTATTGTGCGAGCACACGAAGTAGAAGAAAGCAAGAGCGACATTCGAAACTCGCGCCAAATTCTTCCGTCTCTTGTAGGTCATTATGACGCAGCAGCGCTGTGGCTGATCTAGTAGTGCAATTTGGACGCATTTACAAACAGTCGACATCTGTGAGCGCGTAGCTTGACTATTTGGTCCAGAACGTGACGCCACGAGTGCGCTTCACGGTGTAGACCGTTCGTGTTCCCTGTACCAAGTGCAATGCATTGTCGCTGAAAGCTTTAAAGAGAAAAGAGCACTCGGGCAAGACTGTGCAAGCTATGTAACCCTTTCCTCCATTCCAGACGTCCGCTTTGTAATTTTCCTCACTGCTGTATTCCACGACAACGACATGGAATTGTCAAAGAAACGCGAGACATTATGCGTGCTGCATATCCCCAGATGCATAGCTTCCATTGAATGTGCACCGTCATCCATTTCCACAGCAGGGTTTGAAGCCGCGCAAGAGCACCGGAGGCGCGCCATTCTTAACGCAAATTCACGGGCGCTTTTAGGTAGCAGGGTTGGAGAAGAGTGGTGCAAGGGGATCTCCCCTCCCCAACCCAGCAGCTGAGGTGGAGAGGGGGAGGGGAAACCCGCTGGATCTACGGGAGGGAGCCCTTGGCCAGCAGCGCAAAAATCGTTACATGGAATTCCCACCAAACCTAGCGCAGATTTAAGGGGGATCAGCAGACCCGATCGACGCAAACAACTGCCGCGTTATATGTGCATTCCGCCCGTGCCAGAATTTTATTTAGACCTAATAAAAACACGATGTCGGAACATAGTTGGCGGGGTTGTTCTGAAATACAAGCGAGGCGAATCATGCAGCAACATAATTTGGAAATAAAAAATACCGGACTACACCTTGTCCTGTCCATAAATAATCAGGGCGCTTATTACTTGCACGCCCCAATGTGAAGCGACTGAAATGTGGACCTGACACGTCTCTGTTTTCGTTTCATAGAAAACTCATGAATCTTCATTGAAGCTTAATCTCGTGTCCACCTTAAAACACGAGGGCTCACTTCTTTAAATGGGGGGAGCTCACAATGGTGGTTAATGTCTTGGTCAGATGTTCTGCTTGACCATTTTTTGGAACTATTGTTATTACAATTGGCAAATTATTTGTTTGCAACACAGTTCACTGGCCAAAAGTACTAATACTTCCATAACTAAAAGTCATCAATTAACTACGTTGGTGAATGACGGACAGACCATTAGCACATTCAGATATGTGTATTTTAATAAAACTAGATGTTTAACTATTTGTCCGTAACCAAACGTTGTGCATTGTATAATGTAATAATGCTTAATAATTATATCAATAAAAGCTGTACAGTGTTGCCGAAAAGCCGGGGCTTGGCCATTTTGAAAGTATTGTGTGAGTTGAGGTTTCGCATTTCAAATGAATTACTCTCGGCTTTCCAACAGTCGCAGTTCACACCTATGTAAACGCACCCCGGAGGGCAACAGATTTATTTGCAAGAGAACTATTTTACCCCTCCTTCATACCCTCGACTCGGTGATGGATGGACGATCTCTCTTTGTCTAAATGCAAATAGACTTTAACCCTGAATTAATAGATAACTCCGTAGTGGGGCGATTACCCGACTTTCGGGTTGATCTGCCTTTCTCGTAGTCCGTCTGTCACCAGCTACATGACAATTGATCATTTGACGCACATTTGGTGCACCCCTGAATGTGAGAATTACTACCAGTGGCAGACAGTCGAGTTAAATCGACAGTGGATTCCTCCTACATTAGTTTTGTAATCAGCTATTAGTAAATTGACAGGGAAAAATCCG
Organism: Botia almorhae; assembly: GCA_036877575.1. Taxonomy (NCBI): domain Eukaryota; kingdom Metazoa; phylum Chordata; class Actinopteri; order Cypriniformes; family Botiidae; genus Botia; species Botia almorhae. The sequence continues at coordinate 34,583 of JAZGTJ010001487.1, read as the reverse complement.
AGCTCGAAAATGTTTATTAGAAGCACTGCGTTCCCTTTAACATGAAACAAATTTGTCTATCCATCTCTACAAAAAGAGTTTTAATTAACGTTTTGCCGTTGTTACATTAGGAGTGTTTTGACTGAGGTTACTCTTCCACTCAGACAAAAAGCCAAAAATAAAATTTCAAATTCCTTACAAAAATTATTTTTCTTTCGCATTTTCATTTAGATTTTTTTAACATTTTGGAGGGTTTTAAACATAGTTTTTAAACATAGTCAGCATGTTAGCTTTGGAGTATAATAAGTAGCCAATAAGGTTTGGAATTTTAGATTCATGCTCTTACTTTAACTCTGATAAACACAACATGGCTGTCATTTACCCCAGAGCTAGCTGCAGACCCCCTGTGGTGGTCTGTAAGGAGCCCCATTTAAAAGCTATAAAGAACACAGCAGCGCGTGCAGAGAGGGGCATGGGGAGGCATTTTGGATTTGATTTGAAGTTTTAGGATCAGACAGTGGATGTGTTTTTGAATGCAGTGGTTTTTAGACTTTTAAACCTGTGCTAAAAAAACAGAAACCTCATTTTTTAATTATTGTTAACTGAAGGTTCAACAGAGGTGCATGAGTGTGCTTGTATGTGCTGTATATATGTGCATGTGTACAATTGTCTCCTGGTCTTCTGCATGACTTGCACGTTATTACCAGGGGTACTAAAATTTTATTTCCAGCTAACATTGTCAGGATATGGAGTGTGTGTGCGCGCATATGTGTATAACAGCACCATTGCCTTTTGCCAAGGGGGGCATTTGCTCATGTAGCTTGTAAAACTCAATGTCTGGGCACCCTTTAAGCCTTCCTTATGAAATATCACTCATGTTCTTGCTGTCCAGTGATAAAAGAGCCAATGGGATTTGGAACTGTACTAAAGAATAGGGCACCTGTTACAAGTGATGTAGAGCATCATTTTAGCTCTGCATATAATATACAGTATTTAATACTTCACCTCATGTAAGTTCTAGGTGCATATTAAAAACAACACATACAGTACATTAGCCATAATCTTTAATGCATGAATGCAAAACCCATTTTGGTTTTTAAAGTGACACTTTGTGGTTTTTAAAGTGACATACAAGCAATTATGCGACAGTTAGTTCTGGTCCTTGAGTCTGATTGGATGAGAGGTGTTCCAGAAGTGCTAATATAGAACCATAACAGCACTGGGTTAGTGTGTGCCACTATCCTGCGCGAAACAATCCTGCAATTAAACATATTAAAATAAACAGTATTGTATGCAGTTTTATATATATATGTATATATATGTGTGTGTGTGTGTGTGTGTGTATGTATATGTATATTTGTACACATATACATATTCTGTTGTGATGCATTGTTTGCAATTTCTGTTTTCTGTGTTTCTCTCATTGTCTTCTAGCAATTTTCCCGTACATTTTGCGGCCGATGGACTCAGTTATTCATTCTTCTCATAAAAACAAATCAGCAGTGGTCTTGAAACCTTGCTGTATATCAGAGGGTGAACACAGGGTCGTTTAGTTCTTTCTGCTCATCTTTAAAGAGAAAGCGATGCCCAAGGCCTGGAGATAGAAACTGATAAAAGGCAGTAGAATGTGAAAAATAGAGTACAAGGGACAGTGGGAGGAGAGAGAGGAAAAGAGATGGTTCATTGTTGGGTGGGCAGTCCCATCACTTGATGACTGTGGCACTCCTCAACCCTGCAGCTGGGTTCCGATGCCCCTACAAACTGTCTTTCTTCTTCCACACAACAGCCATGGCTTCGGGGGTCACAGGAGCTGCCTGCCCTGCCACGTGATGGCGCTACAGATGTGGTGGGGGAACATCTTCAACAAGCAGGGCAAAAAGCAAATGCGTCAGATTCGAAGCGGGGGTCACAATACTGTCCTTGTATCGCCGTCCCAGCTGCTGTATTTAACAGCAGCAATAAAGAGCTTATTTGAAAAACCTGAAAAAAACAGGAAATTGAAGGCCTCAGACTTTTTAAGAGATGTCTCTGTTTGCTGTTCTCTCTGTACCGCAACATCTGATGCTTCATGCATATGCATGTAAGAGTTTAAATCAAACCTCTAGCTCTGATCTCAAGATGAAAGAATGGGCATTTCTCTGCCCTCATTTCTATCTGCCCCTTGCCCAATCTATACTGCTGTGGATTGACTGTACATGCAATTATTACAGTTGCTACATTTTTCTTTTGGTAAACCTGCCATGACAACTTTAGGATTGTAAGCAAGTAAAAAGAGTAGTTTTTTGTGAGTTTGTAATCCCAATCATGTTCTTGGTCCCCCTTCAGTTATTGTACCTATGATACTACAAGACTGTTTTGGACATCATGGCTCCTTTAAAAGGTTTTCCATTTGTTGGACAGTCAACATCTTGAGATTGAAAACAGGGAGGAATTTAAGGACTTGTTTTTCTAACATATTACAGTCGTGATCACACTGGACTAAGCAAAGACAGGTTTACTGTGATCTCTCCAGTGGGAATAGAGATAGGCCTTAACATGTGATAAGCTGTCCAAAGGCAAAATTGTGGGCCTTAAGAAGGAAAGCATATCTGCACTGAGTATGTCTTCTAGTCAGTTTTTTTACTTCTTAAAGTTAGTTTAAAAGTTTTTTTCCGTGGTTTTTCCACCTTACCTCACCTGCTACTGAATAACTCAAGCCATTTTTAAGCTATTGAACATACTTGTATATAATTTAGGTCAAAAGAGTCCATTGGGTTTTTTTTTTTTCAAATTTAAAATAACGTAACATTTTGTTGTTTCATAATATTTTCCCGTTTCGTTTTAACCCTCCATTTTCAATAATCTGTTAATCTCATCATCTCCGTGCTGATCTAGACAGGCTAAATGACGATTTGAAAAGCCAATGAGGATTTGTTCTCCTATGAAATTACTATATTAAATGACATTTTAAATAGATTTATACATTATGTTTCAAATATGTAATATATGAGCAGAAGGCAAGAAAATTCTTGGTATGGAAGGACTGATTAGATTACGTTCCAATTGAAATGAATGAGGATGTGCATTAAAGCATTCTAATATCAGTCACATATTTGCATCACCTGGCACTTGAGTTGACACAAATATTCCCTCTGGACTCTTTCCTTGCATTGTGGGGCAAGTGTGAAGCATAGATCTTAAATTCTGTGTCATACTGTAATTTTAATTAACACATGCTACATACAATAAGACTTTGAAAGAAGGTCAAGAGTCTGTAGCAGGGTACTATTATTCATGCTTTCATGAATATGGAGAGGTTTGGCTATGCCACTTTAATTTTCTCTTAGCTGCCCTGAAGCTTGCTCAGCTCAGACAATAGTCTTAATTATTCCATGCGTCTCTTCTTCAAACCCTTTACATTCACTTAAGTTTAGGCAACAAACAAGGAAGTGTCCAAAACACACAGTCATTAAGAATATTCTGCGCCAAAGAAAACAGTGGTTATAATTTCTGGCGTTGCAGGAATGTCAGTGCCTCTTAATGACACAGGGTCGTTTGGGGGTAATGAGTTTGGGTGTGTGAAATAACCCTAGACAACTGACTTTTACTGTCCTCCTCTGATTGATTCTTTTTGAAGTTGTTTTCATAAAAGTATGTGAGCATTCATAGAAGCCATGTCTCTTAATTTGTGCTGTTGTGCTGTGTTGTCACATCTGTCTAAATAAACGTAGACACCTTTGACTGTTAATTATAGGCGCGCATTGTACGCCTGCTAGGAGATAGCCTGTGATGTGTTTGTCATTTGGGGCAGGCCTGATCGCTGAGGTCCACATCTGATAAATAAGCCATGACAACTGTAATGAGTAAAACTATTAGATTTAGCACCTTTACGTACTGCCGTGATAGTTCATAAGAAAGTTTGGCTGTGTTTTTCGTTCTGAACGTCAAACTTTAGGAGTGTTCCACTCTCAAATGCACAAAATGCAAACAATTAAACATCAATAATATTTTCTGAAGAATTATGCACTATAATAAACCTTCAAAGTGTTGCTCTGTTCAGCAGCATATTTGTCATCCATGTTAATGTTTGCCTTTTTAACTCGAGTAAGTGCATGACAAGTGGCACTATATCAACATACTGAAAACCAAAGCCTTCCCTGCGTTACTAAAAACGTTTCACTCAAGCAATGCTCACGGGACCTAAAGCGTTAATTGTCTGACGTCACCGATCCCGGGGCGGTGACCTTAAAGGTAGGGGCGGGGGCGAATTTTTGCTCCAGGGATGAGTGGGAAATGTGCCTCGCTTTTAAGCAAATAGCCTGTTTTGGATGTAAAAACATACATATTCTACTCTAACTTGTTTATAAAAGTAGCGCATTGCTTTTCTTTCGGGATAACATATGTATTTTGTAATGGATTGCCCGTTTCTTCAAGGTAAATCTGTAGTTTTTTAAGTAAACAATCTGTCGAAGCGAATGTGTGTTTGTGTTGTTTCTGCAGCCGATCTAACCATAACCATTTCGCTACGTGTTCTCGGTTCGTAGACGCATTTAATTGAACAAATGCATTACGCAGGGTGCGTATACCATGTCTGACTAAACAATGCATCGCTTTACAACACAGACGTGCGTTGAGGAAAAAATATTTACGATCGGTTGTCGGTTTGAAACCTCAAATCCTCTTAGTTGCGTTAGCAACTTAAAGTCGTGGGAATCGCGATCCACTCGGGTCTGTCTGCGATACACTTCAATATCTCTGCGTTACCAAATGAAAACGGGTTACTTTGATTTAGAGGTTCTTGTTAAAAAGTCCAATATGGTGGAGAAGATCTGAATAACTACATCCTAGGTCTCCATTACACGGATAGGAGGGAATGGGGTCGTTTCCCCCTGTTGTTTTCCCAAGGTCTTGTTCAGCACAAACATGCAAAAAAGTAAAATAGTTCAATATGTGTTAAAGAGTTGGGGTATGCTCGCGAGACACGTGCCCTGTCCCTAATTAAATGAGGCAAAATGCAATGGTCTGGATATAAAAGCAGATTAAATTTCGTTCGTCTCTCCATCAATTTTCTGTTTAATGTCACTGAGCTCCATTGTGGGAGAAGAGGACGCGTCATCCAGCCATAAATTTGTGATTATAGAGGCTCGAGGAAGCAGTTGGCTCTATTCGGACGGATTTGCTCCGTACCTTCAGATAGACCTCCAACGTTCCGGCAGGACCCAAACACCAAGCCGTCTTTTATATATCATCAAGGCTAAAGACTTATCGTAGTTTTGTCGTCGTAGATTATAATTTAGTGCTTATGGCAAATTAAATACTCGCTGTTTTTTTTTAAATCTGTTAAGTTTTTTTAGGATTCAAGACTACAGGACAGAAGGCTTTTTCGATATCAAAGATTTGAATCCTCAGCGCTGACGTGTTTTCCTCTTTTTTTTCTCATTTTTGCATAAATCGATAGGCAATCCTTGCTCGAAATTTTCTGCTGGCCGGACGGAATATCATTTTTATAGGTAGGTGTTTTCTGCTAATCTGATTTTGATTTATCGCAGCCACCGAGACTTTTGCAGAAGTATTAAGGACAGCCTCGACATGTTTACTCGTTTGTTTGTGTCCTTTAGGCAGAAGATATATGGCTTGTCAAAAATTAATAGTGGCCTCATGCAAGGTTGTTCTTGACATCAAAATACACTTTTATGTCAGATTTACATCGTTCCACCAAGGCGGTCAGTGAAAAGGTGACTTTTATTGCTCGTTTTTGGACAATGAAGCCTATTTCTAAAACGAGTTTTACGTTGGGTTTGAACAAAACACATTTGATAGGGGAATGCATAGACGTTACTTTGTTGTATCTCAAAGGTTTTATCACTTTATTGGTGTTCAAATTACCTTAAAATAACACGTTCTGTGTAATGTGGGGGAGCATTTTTAACCGGATATTTGACTGCTCGGACTTTTCTCATTGTTCTCGTTGCACTCTCAAATCTTTTTCTTTACATTCAAAAAATTCAACTTTTCAAATTCTTTTGAAATGGTGCTAAATTATATTTCAACTGATCGTTTGTCATAATTTATGAACTCAATAAATTGAACTTAGTGAAAAGTTTGCGTACAATATGCTACGTCTTCGTAGTTTAAAAAACAGTTCAGGACCGTGCGTTTAAAAAAAGCCTGTGATATCTATATTGCTTTTACACAGAATTTGCAAGTATGCTTTGTACTGTCGTCGTTCAGTCATTTATCAAGCAATTATTCCATTCCAGTTTAGTCTTGTAGTTTTTGCTTTGCTCATCAAGGCTATTAGGCCGAAAGGTCAAAACATTATTGGTGTCCTACGAAACATGTAGTGATGCTAGTTGATTTAATGTTTTTTTCAGTCTATTTAAATGGAACCATTCGTAGAATTTTATGCTATGTTTGCTTATTAAAACAAATGCATGTGGTTCTTTTTGTGCTTTCAATAAAGCAACACGTAATGGCCTAAGCTTTAACTGAGGGACACAGAAACGTCTGTTTATTTGGGTCGCTGATTGATAACAACGTGTAACACATTTAATGCATACTTGTGAGAGGAACTGCGAGGATCTGACACTCACGAAGCTCTGATACAAGCATATACGTTACATACAAGGTAGGTTACATTCAGATCAAGACGGAACCGTGTTCCTTTTCAAAACTGAGATGGCCATTCACAATCCTTTAAACGCATTTTAGAGACATTTCCTAATGCTTTTTTCGAATATTTACATACAAGCTCAATATCCAAGAATAATAGAAGCAGTGTATTACACATAGCATACTGTGTTATTGGACTGCCTTTCTCGGTTTTGTCTTACAAATGTTATATTTAGTGAGCAATACAACAACTTACGTTCATTCTCCTCACGGGTAACTGTTTTCTAACTCGAACGTCTGTACAATGCAAAGATTACTTGAAATAGGTATTAAAAATTTTATTCACCAATTTTCTAATGGCATATTGGTGACGTGTAATTAGTCTGCTCATCCGATTAATTTTCAAGTTCTTTAGTCACGTTAAATTTTTAGGGAGATAAAGCCTTAATAGGACAATTTTGTGAATTATCAAACAATTTAAACGGTGGTATTTGCAAGACTATGGTGGCAAATGTATTTTTTTATATCATTTATTACAAATACGCCAGCCAAAATTTGGAGCATATAGTATAATAAACCTAAAACAGTTTAGTTGTATATTCACGTTACAATATTTATCATGATCTCTCTTTAGTTTCAGCATTATACCTCTTTATATGCGCTGTGCCATTGTTTCCTAAAGGTTTGCAAGGTAATGACAAAGTTTTTTTTGAGTTTTTTTGTTTAAAAATCTAATCAATGTACTTTAAGTATTTTTGGTGTCATTTGTTACACTTATTTACCTCTCTATAGTTTGACTTCTAGCTTTTACAATAAAACAGGTCGTAATGAGGTAGGTTTGTGCCATTTATGGGGGGTGAAGCAGTACTTCCCTTAATTGGACACAGATGGGCTTTTTCTATCGATAACGCCATTCCCTGGAATTTATAAAGGGCAGCTGGTCGGTATCCACCCTTATTGGGAGTTGTGTTTTATCATTCACAATTTACCCCTGAGCTTGTACCACCTTAAACTGTAGGCTTGATGGACACGTTTTCATCATCCAGCTACATTTGCAGTTATTTAACTTATCCTTGTCTAAGATTTCAGTTAGAGTTTTGATATAGGATGGAAGTCGACAGCTCTCTCGTTTATGACAATGCGAGCCACAGCTGGGTTAGCCACTCATTTACTAGAACTCAAATCAACTGGTCTATATCATGAGTTTGTACTACCAATTTAACTCTCACCAGGCCACGGTTTTATAAAACTTACTGTACTTTTCATTCTTTTTTTTGTTTTTGCAAAGTTTGCCCGAAGACAACGCAGATCGCATCGATGTATGAAAACGAACCCATTCACACAAACAACTAAAGCGCAAGTTCCTATTCTAGAGGTGTACAGTCAGATTTAAAGACACACACAAGGCCTTCAGTTTATCTAGGACGGGCTGTTTTGCTCACTGGACATTGAGACGCGCTATGAGACAAGTAACATACAACTTGCCCAATTGTTACCAGAGCCCAAATCATTGCACAAAAAGGAGTAATACGTTTTGTAATTCTTACTGTCACAACATTTTCAAAAGTAGGTCTAAATATGGTTCCAACCATCATTCTATATGGAATACAATTGTTCATCAAAAAGAGAGGAGAGGTCACCGAATACCAATCAACCTAATAAAGATGACGTAGGGGCCTTAAGACAAAAATATTTTTGCTATCTTTATACTCATAAACGTTCCGTGTAAATGAAACAATACAATGCATTAACAATTTGTGTTTTGTCTTAACATACTTGTTAATTAACTCAAACCTGTATGTAATGCAACCCTCATATAATAATTATTATAACATTTTAAAACAATAACTGTTTTTAACCCGGTTTATTTAAAACATCATTCTTATGGGCAGATTTCTGAAAAGAAACCTCTGTGGTCTGCGGGTCTTGTCTGATAGAACTCATATTATTAGGGCGTGAAGAAAATGAACGTCTTGACTGAACATGCTTCGTCCTCATCTCCAGCTATGGAGTGCATTGTCGCAATTATTCATCCAAGCGGACGCGTACATAAAATACCCTAACTTACATAGACATGTTGGGGCAAGTAAGCACGGTTTATACATTCGTATCAGAGTGGCCTTTAAATTCAGGCGTACTGTATGGTTTATTCTTTTGCCAAAGGCAGACCAAAGGGATCTCGCTCTGTTAAAAAACTGGTGTGCAACTTCGGCCTGACAATAACTGGGTCTCGGCGCACCCTTGGCCTGTACGCTGGTGACAAACGCCCCGTTCCGGTAGTTTGAATGTGGCTGGAAGATGGAGGGAAAGTGTCAATCAGAGACGCTTCATTGATCACGGACAATGCAGTTCGCAGGACTGGTCTGTTTCGAGAGCAATCAGTCACTCCGCATTAATTATCCCCGCGTCCCACAGTAGGGCAGCTCGCGCTGGCACACGGACAGTGTGTGTCTGTTTGCGCGCGCGCGCGCGTGTGTGTGTGTGTGAGAGAGAGAGAGAGAGGCAGAGAAGAATGTAAGTGCGCGCGTGGGGAGAGGAGATTGTGTGTGTGACAGAAAGGGTAGAGACTCTGAGTTTGTGTTCAAGTATAGGCTTATGCGTTTATATGTGTTTGCAGGATACCTGTGCTTGTATGTATGCGTTAACGAGAGCGAAAGAAACGGCCTATGCTTGTGTGTAAATGTGTGTTTCCATTAGCTGCGTGTGTGTGTGTTATCCGTACTCCACTAAAAATGTTCCCCACCCCCACCTTTCAAGTTGCGAAAGGAACCAATAAAAACCCAACAATAAAAGAGTCTTTCTTGTCACTAAATAAATTAAGTGCCGATATCTGCTTAAAGCGCTGCACCTCTTTGTATATTGCAGAACAGAATTCTTTATTGCTTCAATGGTATTGCTTTTTCCAGGCGGCATTTTTTTTGGACAAGAGGGTCGGTGGCAGGGCATAGCACACCCTCTGTACTGTAGAGTTGGTTAACACAACAACTGGGTACTTTGTCATATTAAGAGCTTCTGCTTATGGGTCGTTTGCAAATTTCATACTTCTAAGGCCGAGAGTTATTCTTTTGAATCTGATGCTCAGTGGTACATGTTTCAGGACTGGCCTTATTTCACGCCTTCTCTTTTTTTCAGCTTTTTGTGTTTTATTTCTGTTGCGACAAACCCCACCCTTAAATGATCCTAATCACGAATTATAGAAATTAAATTATTTCTTTAATTATAATAATTGTTCACAGAAATATTACAAATATTACTTTATAAATGTGGGCCTATATGTAAACTATAAAAAGAACAAACCCATTCTATAATTTAACTGTTATTAAATTCAGGGATGTTACCTTCTAAAAAAATCTAAATCTGTAAATACATTTATATTTGCGTTTTTTACGACACAAGAAAATATTTGTGTTTACAATAAGACATTGGTAACAATACACCATATAGAACACATTTATGAAATTACAGGTCTTTTAATGGCCTACGGTTTGTGCTATGATGTGCAGAACGTTTAGCTAGTGGATGAAGTTGCATAGACTAAAGTTAAAGAGATGAAAATAACAACATGAAATAACTAAGTAATAATAAAGAAGCAGTATAAATAAAATACAAAATAAAATAAGTTACGTCATACGTGTAATTACAAAAATACACAACCTTTTGTCATTTTTTATTTGTATTTTATTAGTGTTTGTTCTTTATTTTATTATTTTACTTTTCTAAATATTATGTTATTACTGACAAACATTATAACAAAAACAATAATACAAAACAATACAAAGGCAATCATTAATATTTATAATTTTCAGATCGTTTTCGTTTTTCACTTAACCACGTTTTCCCAAATTGCATTTAAACCGAAGAAGTTGATGGCGTACATACATACATATTTCTGTAAAATTACAATTTTTATGAGCATTGGCTACTTACTGTTATTTCATTTTATTTAAAAAAATATGCAAGTCGCAGTCATGACTATCAAAACCTTTAAGTTTTTGAACTTAATCGTAAAAGAAGTCCTCAATACGTACGCTTCGGTAGCCTTTGCCTTGCGTTTTAGCCCTCTGCTTGAGTGTATTAGATTCCATGTATTCGAATGATCATGTTACTGTTGAATTAGACGATATTAATCCGAGAATCTATACTTTAAATTTAATACAACATGTAATTTCCCCTTTTTAACGCATTCCCTTTGATTAAGTCACTCTTGACTCTCCTTTAGCTTTGGGGCCAACGAGGTTCGCCTAGGGGAGGCCTTGAAACCGCCCCTCCTTATCTCCTTTCATCATCCAGCTCTGGGCCGCCTTGAAACCGCAAGGCCAGTAATTGCTTTTTTCAGGCAGCCCAGTGCGGACTGGACAGCAGCCAATCAGAGCCTTGTTTACATTCTATGATTGACAGCGTTCTGGCAACACGCCAACCAATCAAACTATGCTCAGAACGAGGCCCAAGCCTTTAACCCTTTGTTTTCCAGTGATAGTTTTAGCTTCACGTGAGCTTTACCGTCCTGACGTTTTTTTGGTTAAAATATTAATTTTACAGTTGTCTTTCCGAACTCGTTAAACCTATCATATGATTAAGATGGTTAATACTGTATAAGTATAAGAGGGATTTTACGTCTCTCATTGGTTTGGAGTGCATTGACATTTGTCTGGTTAGATGTTCATTTGCTTATTTTCTTCTTGGTCACTTCTAGTTTTTATTATACTATAGAAGACATGTGGTAGTTGTCATTTACAATAACCTATATATGATTAGGTTATGACAATTTATAACCGACATATGACAAAACGTGTTAAAACGTTGTATTCCCCAGAAAATCTTTTGCCATGCCTGAATAGGTTTACTGACTCGCATATCCTTATTCTGGTAAGAAAACTAGAACGTTGTAAAATATGTTTCTTTGTTTATTTTAAGTCATTACAATAATGGCACGCCAAGCTTCATAAGTAACCATGTGGTCATGCCTCGTATTGAACTCGTCGCTAGACAGGAAAGCTCAAATAAAGCGCCCGCCGTTTTGTTTAGTTGATCCAGCTGATACGCCATTGGCTCAGAGCGCCATCCAATCGGAGCCACTGTTTATCCTGGGGCGCGCTGCACGAGCTTATTGACATGTAGGTATTAGACCAATGGGCGCGACTGCTACCCCAGTCACCTCCCTCTCTTTTTCTTGAGTGGCACTAGCAGATTCGGAAAAGAGCCTCTGACTGCTTGTACAGGGCTCGATTCAGCAGAAGCTCTTACTACTACGGTGCATCTCCGAACTTCTGCACTGCGCACGCATTGCAATCAGCAGACTAGGATGTAACCATTTCCACATGTTTTTATTTTGCTTCTGCTATCTTTTAACTATTTTTATATCATGTTTTTTTAAACCATTTATTGTTTTGCAAGGAATAACTTACCAGTAAGTAATTCGCTTATATTGTATACATTTATTTGCGTGCAATAATAAACATTTGCCTTCAAGAGCTGTTCTTACCCTTTTTTAAGAACATCTGGCGTTGTACAAAATTACTGAGGCTGTATTATAGAGAGTAAAAAAGGAAATATCCATTAATTTGCATCCGCCTCTAGTGCTTTGTAAGACCAATATTAATATTATTATTAATAATAATAAAAAAACAATACTGTGCAATACTGAATTACTACTGAATTTCTTTATTATGTGGACTAAAGAAAGAATTTTAACAATTTTATTTAGAGCGAAGACCTTAATGGCTTATTGATTAATAAAGGATAAAATTCATGTGTGACTAATTACTGTTTGAAGGACTAAATTCGACATACATTTATAAACGACAAGGGTAGATACGTATAGATTGTACTTCTACTACTTAAACGTAGAACTGATATCGGTCATTTTTTATGAAAAAAATATAACTGCCTGTTGTCTTGTTAACCATATATTAGTTTTTCTTATTTTTTTATTATATACACATGACAATGTTTTACAGTAAAATTGTGATTCATAAAATGATCTGGAATTTATCAAAGCTTGAAAGGACATTTCTTACCACACAAAATCATTCTTTAAAAAAAACCTGTTCTTTCATGCGTTTCTCACCTCCCATCCGTCCTCCGAACCAAATTTAGTAGGTTTCAGATTCCAACAAATGTTAAAATTTCGGTTTTGGTTAATACTGGGAAGTTTTTGCAATCAAATACTTTAATCTTTAAAATACCCGGTCAATTTATTCTTATGATGTCACAATGATACATGTTTGCTGGAAATGTCCTTTGTCAGCGCAAAATGGTGCACTACATTTAATTTTGTGCTTCAAAGAGCTTATCCTTTACATTTGAGGATTTTTTCATATCGTTATCTAATATGCACGTCATTTCACTTACTGTTCTACAACTTTTCTCTCTTTTTCAGTTTATGGGTAATAGGGTGACAACAATTTGGCACTGCAATCATCCTCACACTCCAAACTGGGAACTTCCAACGTTTTAAGGCCTCATTCACTAGTGCGTTTTCCTTTACGTACCCTAACGTTGAGACTTTCGGGTTTCTGAACGTCAAATATGTAGAGATACGACCTAAATGTCTTTCATTTAGTTTGTAATTTAGAATAAATAGAAAGCACAGCTGGAGATTCAGACTTGTTCAAAATGTCTTTGTTTCCTTATCTGTGATGCAGTGTGATAAAGAGTCTTCACCACAATTCGCATGAGCGCTTATAATTCTATTGAGCAGACTTGCCAATAATTGTCTCACAATTTAGTGAGTCTTGCAAAAACTACTGTGTTCATAAGGACGTTTTTGAAACAAATCTAATGCATTAGTAACACCGTTTGACGTATCCACATAAACACACACGCAACTCTATCTCTTTCTTTCTCCGAATGCACCATTTTGCCTTGACAAGAGTCTTTCTTTGCACCAGCATAAGATCATAATTTGTTGCTTGTAGTCGTGATTTAGGAAATTTAAGAACTAGAGGTCAAAAGTGGTTATATAGACTCCATCATCTGTGTGTTGTCACCCCCATACTCAAAGGCTATTGAAAGCATAGTTCAGATGAGCGTAGCAGTTTAAGTAAAATGACTGCCAAAACGCACCAAAAATTACATTTATAGTCTGACGCCTTAAATAAATTAGCGTTCGTGAGGAAAGCAGTCATACTAAACGTCAGCGATCCGGCTATATATTATAGTTATATTTTGTATCTCTGTTAATAAAATACACAAAGGCTGATTTATCTTTTCCTTATTCCTTTTTGTTTAGACGTCTTCGGTTTTCCATACAGGCGTAAGGATACAGTAAAATTGTATTGATCCTGACATCGCCCTGTGAATGGTCTATAGCTTGCAGTGAGACTTTTGTGTAAATGTGGAGGTGTGCTGCAGGCTCGCTCAGTTGTGGTGAGATTGGAGAAAAGGGCGCAGAATTTGTTTAGGCAGCATTCGCAGGCGCAGCAATGGACTGTAACACTATTGGTGTTTTCAATGAAGGATTACCATTGCACATCTGAAGGATACTAATATGATACGATCTCTTGGATTTGCATCGGTCTCTCGTGTAACTGGTTTGTAATTGAAACTACAACTTGTGATTTTTTTTGTGTTGCAGAAAAAATGACTCTGACATACTTTTTTGGCCGTCAAAGCCAAAACTGTGCTGAATGCAAGACCTAGGCGAAACTCTTAACGGGATTATAACATCTGGGCGGCGTTCGGTTCGGTTCTCGTGGTTTCCCGCTCTGGATTTCGGATTTATCGTTTTTTTGTCGGGATGGAAGGCCGGGATTTCGCCCCTCCGCCGCACTTTCTGGCAGAGCGAGGCGCGCTGGTTCACAGAGCCGCCTCGAGGATCACTCCTACCGGGCATACGACAGTGCAGCATCCCGGTCACTTCCAGCCTGGGAAATATTACCCCTCGCACATACCGATGCCTTCACATTCAGGTAAGTGTAATTATTGTGTTCTTCTGTCTATAAACGATGCGTTAAAACATATTTTAAACAAAACCAGATGATTATTTATTTTAAGGTCTTTGAACTTTACAACACAGAATTGAAGGCATTCAATGTTTTAATTGTACAATAAATTAAGGCAACGTAAAATATAAGCAAAATAAGCGTTTGCTATGGACTCCGTATGATCATAACTGGGGAAATTAACGTTTATGTATGATTTCTAACATGATCTGTGCTGGTCGTTTAGAGCAATGCGTTTCTTATGAAAGCGGAGCAAGAAAATGATCTTAAAACATGAATAGGGTATATTTTAAGGCACTGTAAATTAAGGACTCCGTATTGATTTGTCTATGACGATTATACTACACCGTTTTGTGATTTTAGGTGAGATAGTCTGTGCGTTACTTTACGGATGGGTGACCCTCTTTGTTTCGCACTCATTTAAAAATGTAGCTTTTCTTAGAAAACTCGTTCTGTAGTCTTTATTCCAGTATAATGGCCCGCGAATTTCTGTTAATTATTATAGTATGTCTTTGAGCGTTTTGCTGTCGCAGCTGCTTTAGGTTTATAACACAAGCTTGTGTGTTTGTGTGTGTGTGTGTGTGTGTGTGCGTGTCTGCACCGTGGTTCTCCGAGAAATGTCCAAGATTAGGGTCAGTAGCTCCGTGTGTGTGTGTCTCTGTGTGTGTGTGTGCTAAAAGAGGCGTCTGTAATACCAGAAAATCCGGTTTCTATATTGAGCGGTGATGTGACGGGGTGCGAATGAGTTGACAGTGCATGCATTAGATTTAACAAGTGTCGCCACCATTCAAAGTACCTTTGGGATAGAGGTACTTCGTATTTTGGTTATTAATGGGATATAGGTTCGTATATGTGCACATGAAAATCACGCCTATGAATGAGCGAGTGTCTGAATGCTAACAGTTCCTTTGTTATTAATATTACGAAAAGGTCCATATCATAATTTGCATAATTTTGTACGTTAAAAGTCCACATTTAGATATCAATTGGCATGATTGGTATGCTATCAACGTTTCACATGGTTGAGATAGCCACTTTCTTTTTGGCTGACGTGTTGTCGTAAAGCATGTGCTCAGCAGTTTTATTATTTCAACAGAATCTAAGCAGTAAATTAAAAAAACTTTCTTGTTGTTGTAAATGTTTTGTTTGTTTTTTCTTTATAGGCCAAATTTGCTTGTAATTCTAATCTCTTCCGTCCATTCACACTGAAATATGTATTTTCTCAAAAATCATTTTTTTCCAATCCCATGATTTTATCGTCAAATGTCATTGCTATATCAATCAACTGACATTCCCCTTAAAGTAAAATTTCGTTGAATTCGAATTCAAGTTGGTTTTGAATTCGAGGCTAACCGTCTCTGTATTTTAAACTCAACGGAAATATTTTCAGTCGAATTTGATGCATAACGGTTGTTTTAAGACTCAACGGAAACATTTTCACGAGCGAAATCTTTCAGAGCGCGCTGACCCAGATGCTCATCGGCTCGCGTTCACTGTGCCCGGACCGATGGGGTCGTTGGCGGCGGCTGTCTTTCTCTCCGACCTCCGGGGCCTAAACCCGTACTCACAACCTTCTTAAAGTAGATTTATTTACTTAATAACGACGTCAAATTACCTCTCACAGAGCCGTAAAGGTTACATAGAAGAACGTCCAGGAGATAAACGCGGTAAACGTATGATCTTATTTACTATATGTGCTTTGTACATCGTCTGTATTTTTCATTTCTAATGTATTGAATCGCGTCTCCTCGATGACTGTCGTACAGCTAGCTGAACACAAGCCTCAGAGCCGGTGGATGCTCCGATCTCGCGTGCACATCAAATGCTACTCAGGCAGTGTGCGCTGGAGAATGTGTACAGTAGATTCTCCCTTTCTTCTCTTCTTTTTCCCCCTCTCTCTTTCTTTTTTCTTTCATATCCTCAGCAGATGTCTGTAACGTATGCCTGAAGGCGGACGCCAGCTCATGCCATACAGGTGCATCATTACTTTGTGGTGTGTATGTGTGTGTATGTGTGTGCGTATCAATTTCTTGTTCTTCCGCTGTGGCTTTTTTTAATCAACACAGGTGTCTTTTCTGCTTATACATAGCAGGTAGTATGAGATGATACTGTGTGTATTATTTTACATCATGTACTAGGACAAAAGCCATTTATATTCATGTTTTAGATCTTGTCCTTTTTAGCCTGCATGTAAGCGTATCATAATCTTTTAGTACATATTTTGCCCACAAATAATTAAATTCATGCATTTTCATTTTTTTCCCATAAATGTTAAAATACCAGTTAATACTTTGTTGACATTTTTAATAATGGGCCTGAAATATCCCAAATTTAAATCAGGTATGTTGTCCAGTATATAAACTGAAACTACATAAATGAAAATAAATAAATGTAATTAAAGGGAAAAAAAAGAAATGAGATTTTCATGACGATAAACATATAAGACATTGCAAGCTTTTGCAAATTGCAAAAAAAAAGACATTGCAAAAAAAAAACATCAGGTTTAAACAAGCTA
>JAZGTJ010001487.1:0-17505 GCA_036877575.1 Botia almorhae | reverse complement strand
ATTTTTAATAATGGGCCTGAAATATCCCAAATTTAAATCAGGTATGTTGTCCAGTATATAAACTGAAACTACATAAATGAAAATAAATAAATGTAATTAAAGGAAAAATAAAGAAATGAGATTTTCATGACGATAAACATATAAGACATTGCAAGCTTTTGCAAATTGCAAAAAAAAAGACATTGCAAAAAAAAACATCAGGTTTAAACAAGCTAGTAGTACTTTTATAGCCCCCCCCTCCCAACACACACACACACACACACACTTCTTTATTGCATCTAGTTTCTCACTTTTGTCTTTATCCCTGGCTGCAACCCCATCACCCCAAACACACACCCACACAAGCACACAGAGACTCGCTCACATATAGAGACAGATATCCAGATATCCCTATAGTGGAGACATGCAGGGAGGGAGGAATGTTTTTAAAAGGACTGGAATGTTCGTGAAAATCAATAAGAAATGCATTCTGCTATACTGCCAGTCTTGCTTTTTGAGTCAGAAAGATACATACAGATTGGTATATAAGGAAAGAAGGAGATTAATAAAAGGATGTTTTCACTCATTGTCCAATACAACAAACACCAACCTGCAGTGCAAGAGGTGGGACCCTTTCTGTTACAGACATCTGTATGGCCGTTTGCCCCTAACTTCAGCATTACAGAGAGTTATTTGTTGCCTGCACAATCTTTGTGCTGTAGCAGTCATGTTTCTGAGAAAGCACAGGTCTACCCTGTCAGGACTTGGTCGGCTTTCTTTCATATCGCTTCTTCCTCTCCCTCTATGTGCCTTGAGTCCTGATTTAACAATGCTGTGTTTGCGCTGCTGTTGATCCGAACCTGTCTCACCCTCCCCGTCCACTCGTCCTCCTCTTGTTCCTCTGCGGTGTAGCTCTGCTCAGCACAGAGGTACTGCTGCCCTCGGGCCATTCGCCTTTGATAGGGCTTGTAGTTTAAATTAGTGCGGTGCACTTGCTTGAGTCTAGTTAGTATCTCTCTATCTTTCTCCCTCTTTCACCTTCTCTCTCTCTCTCTCCTGCTCTCCTTGTAGCTGTCTCCATATCAGCCCCAACATCTAACGTATCACTTGTCTTCATAACTGCCGAATTGATTAAGCCGTCTTCGGAATATGTCTAGCTTGATTTTACAATTGTATTTACTGTTGTATTTACTGTTTTTGTTTGATTGCACCACTGTTTGGTAAATAGCTGATCTCAGACTAGTCCTCAAACGTTTGTTTTGTCCGCCTTTTCAAAATAGGCGAAATTATGTAGAGAAAGTCACCAAAAGAGAGAGAGAGGGACGAAGAGAAAAAAGAGCCGCTGAATGTTTCCACCTGGTTGGTAATCTGGCCCAATTACCTCTGCTTGGTAGCACAGAGCCTGGCGTGTTCCATCGCCACTCACTATGCCTGCCAGCTGAGTGCTGTGTGCGAGTGTATGACTCTGTGTGTGTGTGTTTGTGATTCAGCAGAGCTTCGTTGGCAGTAGCGGCATAATTCCCCCCCTCCCTCCACCCCACAATCTCTTCTTTCACTGTTTGATGTGCCTCAGTAGGCCGAGAGAGTCCAAGCGGCCCGGCCCCGGCTGCACCCATCACGGCCACACCTCAGACAATACATCTACACGTCATTAATGCCGGCAGAAAATCATTTATTAATATTTGATACGTACACCTTCTTATGTGCTTCTATAAAATATGTATCACTCACAGAGGCTGTAGAAATATCATAACTTTCGATGCTGTGACTATTGATCAGGCCTGCATTTCCCAAAGGCACAGCGTCATGAGATCCCTCACGAGGGGCAGCGTGGTGCTTTCCAAAGACGCTGGAGCCGTTTAGCCGCATGCTCACCTGCAGTCTTTTTAAAGCATGTGATGTGCTGTTTAAAATCTGGCTTTGGTGTGTTTATCCTGTTTAATTAATATGCTTGTTTAAAGCTGACAAGCATACAAGACATTTACAAACAAAAAACGGTTTACTAAAGATTTAATGCAAAACAGGAGGGTTCGAATGAGGAAGCGAGAATATATAACACTTCCATGACACGTAAACACAGATGTACTCATGCATGAGCACACACACTCACACACACGTTACATATGGCTAAATCTAAAAAAAAAATTATTTTTAAATACTTTTTTAAAAACAATATATGCTTTATTAATCGGTTTTCTGTGTGAATTTGTTTCTCATCAGATTTAGCTCATTGTTGAGGACAATTTTGTCCCCAAAATGTAGCTAAGTACCTACACACACAAACATACACTTGTTTTCAAAATGTAGGAGTACCTGCACACACACACACACACACACTTTCACATAAACACATAGAAGGTAACCTTTTTAATACAGGATGCAAGCAAACAAGGGCCAGACACAGACGCTTGCGCACATACAGGCAGTTCAACTTTTAAACCCTGAGTTCATCTGCTGTGCATTGGATCAGCACAACAATGAGGCAGTACTCTGGGGCGCCATGAGCTACAGAGCTCATTTATACAGCTGTCAGACCCCCCTTCTCTTTCTCTCTCGCTCCCCCTCCATTTCTCAATCTCCTCCTCTTCTTTCTTCTCTGTTTCCTACTGGCTCACATGTTCACAAGAAAACAGCCCCCCTGACTTGTCAACATTGCTGTTTGGATTTCATCAGTTAAACACCCAGATTTTTTTCCTCTTTCATTTTATAATTGTTTTGTGTGTGTGTGTGTCTTCATTCTTACATTTGCCTTATTCATTTTGACAGGTTTCCTTCAGGTGGTTACATGTTTATTTTCTGAAATTAGTAAGGGTTTCACTTTAGCTAAATTGGTTTATATTGTGGATTAAAATGCTTTGTACGTTCATGTTAATTTTCCATGAAACGGCAGTGTTTAAGTGTCTAACATTTGTGTGAATGACTATAAAAGAAAGAGATCTCTGATCCAAATTCAGTTTTTCTACCATATACAGTTATTCAGAATATACTCATGTGTGTGTGTGTGTGTGTGTGCTCGCATGCTGCTCGCTACATCCTGTGAGCTACTTTTCATTGTGACACCTCAACTGATGGACTCAACCACCAGAGCATATTTGAACCATGTGGGGAATCTCTCTTTCTCGGTCTCGCTCTCTCTTTCTCTCTGTCTCACTTTCAGCGTCTCTTGCATCGCTGTCATTATTAAGTCCAAACTTTGACTCGGCCTGCAGCCAGCTTTTGCAAATCAGAAACAATTTTGGGATTTGGCTTAAAAAACAAAAGCCCTCCACATTGGCTTTGATGTCTGATAGTGAGAGAGAAATGACATTTTAAATAGGCTGCAAAAACAAAGCCGTTTATTCTGTACTACACTGTGTGATCCTTTCGGTGTATACGAGAAGAAACTGGTAAATGGTTGTGTGTGTGTGTTTTACAAGTGTGTGTTTTACGTGTGTTCTGAATAAGGGTAGCTGCATTATTTCTGCATAGGCAGTGTTAGAACATTGTTTATGTTTGTGTGTCTGTGTGTGCATTCAGAGATCAATAATCAATCAATTTGCATGTCCTTCATGAGGTCAGATTGTCTCGCCTTGCCACACTTAGTTTTAGCATTATGCTGAGCTCGCCGCCATCAGTTACAGATGATATCACATGATATCATGCAGGCTTTTTGCTGCATTGGCATTTCACACCTGTATGTACCAGGTGTGCACCCACCCACCACTGCACACAAATAAGCCCTCACCAGACAAAAATCAGCGAGGATCTGTGCTACTTGATGCTGACTACATCATCCAGGCACCAATAATTTAGTACATTTTCCTTTTATACACTTTTGCATCGTTACACAAGATTCTTCATGGTACATATAACTATTACAAAAGGCACGTTATTTATTGGGATGTTTAAGCAGGATGTGACTGTGGCGGTGTGTGAGCAGGTTGGATGCCACACAGTGAGACTCGCTCTCCAAATGTATGCCGAGCCTTCATTAAATATACATAAAGCATGCTTTTTAAAGATGCGTCGGCTTCCACACCAGTAAAGAGAAAAGGCACAAAACAAAGATTAGCATCAGGAATTCAATATTAATCAGTCTCAAGGGACGCACACTATCTCTCTTCTTCCCTCTCTTCTCCCCTCTCTCGTTATAGCTCCGGCTTTAATTCGAGAGGGACTTGTTGCTTTCGAGCCTCATGTCTGAATATTTTCATGTTTTCTGATTAAAACAAAACTACGGTTGACGCGTCGCCTTTGTCTTTGGCCCGCACTTTGATTGCTTGTTCAGATTTCCTTGCTCACTTTCATCCACCCCTAATCGTCTTTCTGATTTCTTTTTTTTTTAAACAGGAACTTGCTTATTTTTTCTGTCTTGCTCTTGCTCTCTCTCTGTCTGTCTCTCTCTGGTTCTGATTAGTGTTTCTCAGACTCGGCAGGAGGTCGGTTAGCTGTGGGGAAAGACAGTTGCCGTGACCGCCGTGACCACACAGTCATGCCTGAACACAGAGCCAGCCTTCCATGCATCCCATAATAGCCTCTGTTCTATTTCTGGACTCCGGCCTTGCCATTTTTACCCAGAATATACAGAAAAACTAAGCCTTATTTGACCACACGAATTCTCAGCCTTGCTCCTCCCAGGAGCCGAATTCAGCGGAGTGAACGACGTGTCAAAACATGTGGGTCTCATTCCAATCATCCGAAAGTCCTCCCTTAGCCCCAGATCACACCGATTTAACACGAAACAGCATAGACAAATACAATAAGACTTTGCTGGTCTTCTCTTGTGTCTAGCCCAGCCCATGCCGCTGATCTCAGATCAGGTGTACTGTTGATCCAACCCAGTGTTGGTGAAAAGACCTCTGTGGCCACAGTCAGCCCAATTAGGATGCAAACATGCTCAGTGGCTATCAGCATGGCAACATAATGACTGTGTTTTGGTTTAAAGAAGAATGCTTGACTACATTCAGAGGGATTGTTGGCAAGGGAATGCACTGTGTTTGTGTGAAAGTCTATATGATCCTGCCCTTATAACTTATCTTTGCTTATAAACAAATATCTTGCATTAGAAATAAATTAGCTAACGTCACTTAGACTTGTTTATTATATTACATATACACATTTAAACTCCACACTTGCACCACCCATATGTGGGTGTTTGTAGCCTGTTGATTATTGCTCTGGGCTGGTAACGCAAACAGGTGTGATCCTAGATAGAGGTGACCCGTGAACCGCAGAGTTACTGAGAATCACCATGTGCCCTCCGGCCAGGGCAGGGCAGTTTATCTGGGTTACTGTAAGGGGATTGTCCCTGTAATTGGTGTACTGTGAATTGTTCTAAATTAAAAGTGTTTGCTTGATGACAAATAACTAATTATACACCAAGTTGCTTTGTTTAATACATTAAAGATTGGGTTGCCACATGTTAGAGAGGGTGCTGTAAGTCTCTGGTGAGTCTGAATTTACAGGGAAGCAAAATGAGACTCAGGGCTGCTGGTAATCCCTCTCTGGGCTCTGGGTCTCTGAGCTTCAGTCTCACACTGATACTGGCTGGTTAGTGGGGATTAGAGGACTTCAGCATTCACTGGAAGCCAGAATAGAACTATGAATGGGGGTAAGAAGAGAGAGAGAGAGAGAGAGAGAGAGAGAGAGAAAGAGAACGAGAGGAAGGAGGTAATAGGAAGGATAAAAGGAAGAATGAGGGAAGGAGGAAGGAAATGTGTTAGGAAGGGAAGGAAAGAAGCAAAGAAAGGAAGAAGGAGATGGAGGGGATGAAGGAAAAAAGGAAGCAAAGAAAGGAGGGAGAGAAAGAAAGAACTGAGGGATAGAAATAAAAAGAAAGACAATAGGATAAGAATAACATAATGAGAATAAGAAGATAACGTAAAAATAATGTATATGTGGGTATGTGTATGTGTGTGTTTGTGTGTGTGTGTGTGTGTGTATGTGTGTGTTCCCCTGACTATAGTTTATGCTCCAGCGAGAGTGCTGATGTCATGTAGACACTACCAAGATTAAAGTGCTGTACCCGCTGTCTGGGGTGTAAACGCTGCCGGCACATTAAACACTGCAGAGAGAGAGAGAGAGAGAGAGAGAGAGATGGGGTACTGGGAAACACGTAAATGACAGGAAAGACTATATGGTCACAAAGAAAAACAGACAATGAAACACAATGTGTGAAAGATGAGGTACAGACTGGGCAAGAATGACTGATAGCAGTAGAGAATGTAGAGGAACAATGAGAGAGAGTGAGAGAAAAAAGGGAAAGGCAGTAGAAATAATGACTTTAACCTCAACTCTCTTAAAGGCTGACACTGATGACATCAGCAGCGGTGCATGTTTAATAATGCGAAGAGGATTTACCTCTTCATCTCTTTGCATTATTCTCACTGCATTTGCATTTTCTTCACAAAAGCGTTGATGTAATTCAGATGCTTTTTCATAGGACATCATTGAATTCTGCAGTCATGTTTCCTGCAGTGAGTCCTGTACACTGTGCTGTGATTTATGGCATCCATCAGCCATATTTTGATTTTATAATTCTTGTATTCCCATTTCTTTTCCTTCAAATAAACATCCTGTGTATGATTATGGAGGAAATAAACAGTTCTCAGGGAGC
The DNA here is from genome assembly GCA_036877575.1 of Botia almorhae. Taxonomy (NCBI): domain Eukaryota; kingdom Metazoa; phylum Chordata; class Actinopteri; order Cypriniformes; family Botiidae; genus Botia; species Botia almorhae. Next base: position 10,931 of record JAZGTJ010001487.1, on the reverse strand, counting down.
TGATGGAAAACAGGTGAAAACACAATAGCCAGATAAATAGTTTGTCTACAGTTTAGTGAATGTGCGGCAGGGTTTGTGTCTTGAAATGAAATGAAGTTCAGGGGAGACATGCATGCACATAGAATCCTGCCGATCACAGCTACAAGGAAAATAACCAGATGCGTTCGTTGTTTTTCCCATAGTTTTGTCTTTGAGCTCAAGTCAAGTCCTCCTAGAAAACAAAAATATTCCTTAGAAATTCCTCAGAAGTAGCTGAGGAGTTTCTCAGGCATGTTTTGTTTGAGAATCAACTGTCTCATCGAAAAAGACATAAATGAAAGAACTGTTGGCATGTATAAACACTGTAGAGCTGTAATAATAATGCAGATTGCATAGATAATTTTGTCTTGAAATAATCTGAGAAGCAGGAGATTTAAGCAAAGTCTCCAGTTGTTGACATTAAAGATAAACATATAATCTTCTCAAACCGAGTCTCTGTCAGTGTGTGTGTGTGTGTCAATGTATTTGCTTCACTGATGTTTATTGTGTCCATCTGTCTGTCAAACCGTGTTGAATCTCAGTCAGTGTATTCCTGTCTTGCTGGCTTCAGTCAGTAGTGGTTATCAAAGGCCTTCCCGGTGCTGTGTTGTCTCTCTGGCTTTACGGACGGCCCTCAGCAAGTCTGGCTTGGCTGGCCTGGCCCCTATCAAGCCTGCCAGATAGTGGCTCCTCTGTGCTAGGCTTTGTTTGGAGGTCAGGAGCCTTACACACAGCTGTGGACACAACACAGAGGCAGTCAGAGTCCCACAGTCCTCAGCTATCATTCCCCCCAAACACACGCTTACAAACGCGCTCGGAATGGTACGGATGTGGATTCAGTCCAGGCTAAAGGAAGAGGGTAAGATGTGAAGCTTGAATCGAGGCTATAGTGATTTCTCAACCTGGGTGCCAAAAGCGTTTTCTCTTTCTTCTTGATGGATGTCTAAGGGCGGACAGCCCAAATGTACAGCAGGATACAAGAACGAATGTTGGTTGGTACAAGTCCGAGGAAAGTTAGTGATTCATATCTTTTTAATGATTTAAACTCTTTTCCCAGCTTGGCTCCCCTCCTCTCTTGTGCTCTCGGTGGGGCAGAGGAGTGTTTCGGCCAGCTGCTGCAGCAAGTAGACAAACACTGTGAGGCAGCCCAATGTTATGTTTCCACTGTAAAAACCGTTCAATCAGTCTTTAATTCTCCTAATAGCCGAGAGACCGGCCTATGATTACACTTTGGCTGATACACACACTTCCCTTTGGCTCTGAGTCAACTCTCCTTGTGGCTCTAGAAGGGAAACAGTCTTTCTTTTTCACTCCCTTTACACTCATTCTCTCTCTTTCTCATGCCGTATGTGTGTTGTCTACCTTTATTACATTCACTTCCAACTGTTAGTGTAATAGTTACATTCTGCCGACTTCAGCTTTGTGCTGTCTGTCCAAAAAACCTGCCTTTCATAGATAAATAGGCAAAATGATGGACAGGCAATAAATGTTTCCGATTGGCTCCCCTGACTCCTCTCACACCTTTTTGTGTTTTACGTATGGCTATAATAGACATGGGTGCGACACCTACTTCAGTTATATCTGTCAGGTAGTCGGGACATTGTATGTGTGGGATTTCAAAATAATTGACTTACATTGCCTTTAATACTCTCTCTCTCTTATATACTAATACATGCACTGACACAAACACACCTTTTTATTACAGCCTTGATCCTTAACCTACAATTTGCAGAAGTGATTCAATTTCCTTTATAATCACACATGCACTCCCCTCTGAATATTACTACTGTTATTTCTGCTTATGTCTTTCAGTTTTTTTCCTTTATTTTTCAGTATGTTTCTCTTTGAGCTCTTTCCCTTTCAATAACTACTCTTTCAAAAACTCTTTACGCTCTTTGAGGAGTATTGGTAGGAGCCGTTACCCCCCCAGCCCCACAAATTGTGCTTGTTAGTTCTTGGCCTCAGCATTACATATAAATACATATGGGTCATTCTCAGGCCAGAAACATTCTTTACGCTAGTGTGCGAGCACAACGCACAACAATGCAATGCAAACTTGTGTGCTTCTGTGTTCACATGGCCATAGTTAGAGTGATGATGTCTGGTAAGCGCTTCTCTGTATGAATGAGGTGTCGCAGGAAAGAGCTCTGTGTGTCTTGAAGCATTTCTCCACATGAAACACGCAGAATGAAATCATTTTACGACTGAATTTACACAGAAATTTTATGTTACTCAAAAAATTCTGTTAAAGTAGGATATACTGTTACTCGTCAATTTACTGCGGCTGAAGTCAAAGTCAATGGTTCTTAAAAGAACCATTTTGTTTTTACTTTTCTATAGTCTAAAGAACCCTTAATTACAAAAAACCTTTTGTGAAACAGAAGCAGATGTTAAAAGTTCTTTATGGAATCACACAGACAAAAATGGTTCTTCTATGGCATTGTTTAGCACCTATATTTGTACGAGTGTAGCTTTCAGTGTCAGGGTCAGGGTTTCAGAAAGGGTTCTTGCACTGGCCGTTCCTCTGATGGATTTCCACAGGGTTGACCTCACTACTGGCTGTAACGTTCAATGAGGAAATGCAAAGATTACACTAAGGTCAGTAAATCAAACATTAGTTTGTGAGTGTGATTGTGCAAGACAGATGCGGTTAGCTCCTCAGCTGGCTTGGAGGGAGTGTCTGCAGGTGGATTATTCAGGTTTTCTCTGCAGCCTGAGCTCCCCCTTGTTTCTAATGAATCTTACTTTGCTCCTTACAATCACAGGGGAGGTTTATGTTTGAATGAGGGGAGAAATCACCTCATTAGTGCTTAGCTGAACACACACACACACACACACACACCCACACACACTCAGCCTCATCTTTTCTACCTACTACCTTTTCTACATACACTATTGGTGTGTGTGTGTGTTTGCTCAAGGTTACAACACTAGAATAACACAATTTTGTAACTTTAGATGCATATAAAAGCCACATAAAATCACAATTGGAGTGTTGTGGCTTTTCATTCTGTCCCTATTTAGGCTTGTGTACTTTTGAGGTGATGGAATTAACTTTTAGCAGATGTACAGATTTAAAATGTCCTCTTCCTGAAAAATGTGACAGATATATTGTTGAATTGTCATTCACTGGTACGTCCTGCCTAAACTTCTGGTTTCTTTAGGAAAATCAAGTGATTCATGGGATTTCTAAACACAGGTCTGGGATCAGACGCAACTGTCCTCATACAACAGAGAAGACATGCATAGCTGTACAGGAAGCTACTTTAACAGTAGTTCAAACGGGGGCATGTCTGTGGCCTCCAGGTCGAATCAAGTGGAAGTTAGTTTTCCTGTTGTACACCCTCTCCATTTTGGAACCGCAAGAAGAAAACGAAACCTATCTATCTCAGATTTCCCTCTTTTCTCAACCCCTCATCTGTCCTTTCTTTTGCTTTTATTTGTTGAACACACAAATACACAAATCCCGGCACGGCGCGTCCGCGCAGCGCCGTCGATATTCAGAAAGGCCTGAATGGATGGCTGGCATTTGCATGCATTGATTGAGTGCATGTTTGCCCAATATTTCAGCGCAGCTGATGGCTTTATTAGACACATTGATTTAGAAGGCAGATAGATGGAAGTGGACAGATGGAGAGAGGAATGAACAGAGGGGAATAAAGAAGGAAATGTAAAGAAAATTGTGACGCACTGAAGAAAAGAGCAGATTCCTGGTGCTCTTGTCTCTGTATTAAGGTGCAATCACATTAGGCTTTCACTGTGCAAAATTACTTTAGACACCGAAATGAATATAAACAACAGGATGTAACGGTTTAGGTGTTTTAATAAATAGCAAATTACAAAAATTAATTTAAAATACTCAAATATACTCCAAATGTAGTTTATCCGCCAGACCTGCAAACCAAAGTTACCTAGTTATAGTAACTGTTCTGTTGAAGTACACAACCTATGTGTACAGTCTTCTCAGGACAGCGTTGAGCGCTGTTGCTGCCTCTGACAAGTTGCGTCAACAAGCCCCTGACTTACTGACACAAGTTGTTATCCCCCTCTAACCAATCAGACCCGGAGTGCCAACACAAATTACGAAATGAAAATCGGGCAGTATTTGCATATGGTTGGTACTGGACCGTGATCGCTGTGATATGTAAAAGAAATCACGCAATTAGCGCTGTACCTTTAATACTCATGTGTAGTGTGTTGACGTACAGGCATATGTGTATGGTATAATGAGACTGTTTGAATGTAATGCAGTTGTGCCCTTTCGTAGGTACACCTTTCAGATTGTTTACAGACCTGTTCCTGTAAAAATGAGGGAGAGAGAGAGGTTGCTTTAGATTGTGAGAACTGTCACGCAATGGCTTGCATGTGTCTGAGTATAGGATGGGGGGTGCTGGGTTGTCAGAGGCAGCAGTGGCCTAAAGTGGAAAGTCTCACCTTTGCACTGACATCACTCAACTCTAGCCTGACCCTTACTAACCACTACACGCACACACACACACACACACACACACATACACACAGGCACAGCCCCAAGAAAACATAGTGAATTATCAGGAGTGAATCACACCACAGATTGCTGACTGCTCTCTCTCTCTCCCTCTTTCTCTTGCTGAATTCACACACTGCAGTTAAATGTGGCCTAAATCTATTTTCCCTCCTTTTCATCATGTGACAACTGACAAAGACCATGTGAGCAAAAGTCACATTGAATCTAAACATTTTGAATTTGGATCTGATCTACTTTTATATATGAAAATAAATCAGATATGCACCTTTATTTTGCAATGGATTCAGATTTGAATTTTACATCAGTCTGACTTGTGCTCTTGATCTCCTGAAGTGAAGAGCATGGACAGTGAAACAGCCAGTAGCGCAACAACGAGGTGTCAGACCTCATTAATATATGGAGCGACGACTCTTTTCAGTCTGATTTGGAGTCAGTCTAATGCAACCAATTTGGTTTTCAATTTTACGTGACCATAAGTGCTTATATCTACAGTGCCAAAAAGCCTCAAGTCAAAGTTTAAAGAAGCCATAATTTTTTTGTTTTGTTTACTTTTGATGAACATACTGGGTCAGGAGCACCACATGTTCAGACCAGTGTCAGATATGAGCTAAATTAAAAAAATATTTTAAGCAGATAATCTGAATTGGGCACTTTGACTTGCAGTGTGAATTTAGCCTTCCCAGCTAACCGGGAACGTTCTCAGAAAGTTGGCTAATGTTTTCTCAAAGTTATCAATATGTTCTTGTAGTAACACATTTTTTAATGTTGTATATTATATCAAAAACATTATTCCTGTGTTGTTAGTGTAACCTAAAAACGTTACTGTTCTTATAACCAAGCAATAACATTAATACAATGGCCAAAAAACTGGACATTTTAAACGTTCCTAGAACACTTAAAATAACATTTTAAATGTTTTTGTTACTTAATGGAAATGTTAGGGAAATGTTCTTGCAACCTAAAATTGTTAGCTGGTTCTCTGTCCAGCTGTTCTATTGACTCCCTCTTTCTCTCTCCCCAAACCACATTTACTCAACAATAGAACAATTCAAACTGGTCCCATAGAAACCGCTTTAATGTCTATCCTTTCCATTTGAATTCAGTGTGCATGTATGTTCAGGGCGCCAACAGATGTGGTTTTGGGTTGCAAGTCTGTCAAAACTCCCTAAAGGAAACTGCTCCTCTTTATTCCTTTTCTATCATCTTTTTGAATGTGGGAGGGCGAGGGTTTTGCTGTACCTCAGCTTTGGGGTTTTAAGCGTGCTTCACGCTCTCTTGCAAAAGCCAAATATAGAGGCTTGTTCCAGTGTGGCTGCATAACAGAGCCAGACCAGACTAGACCCCTTCACAACAAGTGCTGCTATTTCCACTTTCTAACAGGAAACCAGCTGTGTGGCTTTAGCTTAGCAAGGGCTTTTGAATGTGTGTACGTACAGGTTTGGCTATATATTTGAAATGTCCCCAAAAATGTAGTGAAACATGTCAAAACCCAACTTCTAAGAACATGGTCCTTACTTGTAGAAATGGCTCATAAATGGATCAAATCATGATTTACTTGAAATCTAACCATGTCGGCAGGTTTGTGTTAGGGTTACGTTAGGGGATAGAAAATGATGTGAAGACAGTGGCTCTTTATGAGATGTCCTCACTGAAGTAAGTGTGTGTTTGTGTGTGTGTAAGAGAGAGAGAGAGTGAGAGAACGTTAAGCAGGGTTTGAATGTCATATGCTGGTGTGTGGGTTAATCTCGTGTTAAAAAGAGAATGTGTGTGTGACAGAAAGGATGTGTGTGTGCATATCTGATGTAGTAAGCAGTTACGAGCAGGAGTCAGAGAGCAGGAAGCTGCCGTCTCTGAGGTCCTCCAGATCTCGTGTTTCTGAGCTCCCTCGTTCCTTTTCTTATATCACCCTCCTCCCCCAACAATAGAGTCATTGTTTACAAAGCTGCAAAATCAACCATTGTTTATATGCACTTATGGTTGGAAGATGGGCAATTTATTATCTATGTTCAGCATTTGGAGTACACAGATATTGTGCTCTCTGCCTCATACACACGCAGAGTTCTTAGAAGCTGTAATAGTGAGGGCCTCTTGTAGACACAGTGGTATTTATATGGAGATAATATTTATTATATTTGCCTCATTAGATTTACAGCACAACACGATTGGTCAATATACATGTGTGAGAACCACTTCAGAGGTCCTGACTAAGTCTGTTTTTGACTGTATTTGTGAGGTCATTGTACGGACAAAAGCTAATTGTTACAGAGAATATTATTTCTGAGTTAAAAAGTTATTTTGACCTTTGAGGAAACCCAAAAGGTGGTTTTGTCAGAGTTAGCTAACTTCTGGGCACACACTAAAACATAAACCAAACAACCCCCACAAAAAACTAAGCAAACCAAAAGAAAAGACAAACAGAAATACAAGCGCATATAAACCCAGATGTGTACTTTTATATACATAGACTTATGCTAAGATGATTAAGCATTAAATATTACTGTGGGTTTAAAAAAACAGAGAGAAAGAGAGAGAGAGAACAGAAAGAACAGAAAAAGCACAACCCAAAGGAATGAACGAGTGTGAGTGAATTAGCTCAGAAGAGAAGCACTGAGTAATTCATCTGCAGGTCTCTGCATGCCTGTTTGCACAGGCTCCGTCTGCGTGCGTGTGTAAGTGGACACATACCTAGGGCAGCGGAAAAGTCATTTGTCTCTGTGATTACTCATTAATGATCAGTGCCCATCCAGCCACTCCTGTTTTGTTTGGTTTCTTGTGTGTTTGTGTGTGTGTGTGTGTGTGTGTGCGTGCGCATATTTGCCTGTGAGTATGAGTGAATGAAGTGTGTTTGCTCTCTTCTCCCCCATCATGGCTAATTGCCCTTTTCTCCTCCCCCTCCTCTTGGCTTAATGAGGTGTCTGACCCCTGGTCGCCTACAGCACCATCAGAGTCTTATCGTAACACACACACATGCGCACACGCCGAACACATTTCCTGTTGTTTCTGCTGTTTCTCTTGTGGAAGAAACTAATGAGTTGTAGGTTCATCTCCGCAGGGTTTACATTCTGTGACTCCCTTCAAACGTCCCAAACGAAGGCAGATTTTTGTTGTGCCTCTTGCTGGTTGTCTCCGCCAGAACTGTGACAGATGCCAATGTCTGTTTTTGCCGGTATAAATGCTGATAGCTGATTCTACTGGCATGTTCAGACGAGCCTGTGTAATTAGCCTGCTGGATTATAGCAGAAGGAGGGGCTGGACCTGTGTATATAGAGTCTGTAATCTTTGTGGCGGAACCGATACAAAAACACCTTTAAATATCAAGGTTACTCTTTGTTTATTTCCTCGGTACATGTTGGGGCTAAAGTTGTTGTAGTCACGAGATTTAAAAGTGAATAAATGACTTGAATTGTATCAAATCATACGTTCCTGTCCCGTCTGGGCCTGACTAATGGTATACAGGTTAATCCTACACGGATGCAGTGAGCACTTAGGAATCAGTAAGCAACCAAAATACTGACAGTATAAATTTTATAAAAATTTAAAATCAAAATAAAATCAAAATTAAGTCTCTATGGATTATAACAATAGAAGGAATGAAAGTGTTTGTTGTTATGGCCTGCAATAAAAGCATGCAAAAGACAAGTGCAATTGTTGCATGGTAGTGGTGTAATATTGCATGGTGCATGCCTGCATTACGGGTATGTGTTGATGTGAAGTGAATTTTGTCATGTTGATAGGGAATGCACTAGTTTGATTACCTTCATGTGTTAACTGTCGTTTTGCCGAATCTAATCAGCCTGGTGCCTGGCCCCCCGCGGCTGCCTCTGATTGGTTCCCCTCTTCCGCCATCACAGGAAGAACATAAACCCAGCTGGCTCGTCAGCCAATCATCAACTCTGTCTTTGAGGCCACTGGGAGTACTTGTGTGTGTCTATAGGGTTTATTTTTGCGTGAATCATGTTTATTCTTTTAGTATGGAGAGTATGTTGGTTCATATGCACTGTGCATCTATTTTCTTGCATGTTGATGTCTTTGTATGTGCATAATTTTGCATTTTTATATTGTGTAAATTAAGCTGCTTCTATGTGTACACGTGTGAGTGTATGCACGTCTAGACACACAGACACCTTCAGGTGTGTGTGAGAAAGATGCGGCATGCACTTCTGCCCTTGATGATGTGAGAGCATTCCCCAGACACACTCATCCACCCTCTGCTCCTCCCATCCTCTGCACTCATCTCTCTCCCTCTCTCTCTTTGTCTCTTCTGTCATTCTTTCCTCTGGGGGATTCCGAGCTCTATAGTCTGGGGTGTCTTCAGTCTGTTGACAGGCAGACGGATGAACGCTTGAAGGACTGCTGCGTGATTTCTCTAGCAGTCTATGAGAGTATGGGGCGGATACCTGCAGTGAACTCTCTCAACCTCCAATCTGCTGGCAGGAAGGTTTGATTGACAGTTGTTGAACCTATACAAATCTCCATGGAGAGAGAGAGAGAGAGTGGGAACTAATGGAGAGTGGAAACAAAGAACTGTAAAAGATACTGTGTAAAAAAAAAATAATTGAATATTAAAAGCAATGCACATGAATTTTGAATCGCATTTTGACAAGCTTGTCCCCATCCATTATTATAGATGTGCGCATGATTGTTTAAATGAAAATCCTTTTCATATGTACTCAGATTTGTTGACTATTATCTACCCTTTAAATGTGATGTGTGTCATTGTTTTCAATGTTAAAGTACTTTCTCTTAATATGAAGAGAAAACAGGTAGAAAAAGAAAAATAGTTGAGCTATTTCCCCAGAGGTGTAAACACTGGTGCTATTAAAACATGCATCAGTTCGGGCACCACAACCAGCCTGACACAGCAACATTGGCTCAACCAATGGTGTGAGTTTAAGGTGGGGCCATCTGTTCATCCGACCAATAGAGGAGAACGGGGGTGTTTTAAAACTATTTTTGCAATTCCGCAGTTAATGCCTGCGGCTCAGAAATTACACACTTCCCCTTTAAAGGAATTTTCCCTGTTCATAACCAAATTGGCTTTTTCTGAAACATGCAGTTGGTGGCAGGTTGGTGTCTGCTGTGGGTTTAGAAACTTCTCTCTGCTCTTTGAGCTAAGTGTATCTGTGTGTGTGTTTAATTTGAGCGTAGGAGCATGTTCCTTGTTTATGGAGGCCCCTGGTAGGGTGGATGACTGATCTGAAACTTCATACTGTTTCAAGGAGTGATTGATTTTATGAGCCCTCATTCCAGTGCTGTGGCAAATGCGTTCCCATTGGGATGCCCCCCTTACAGGAACTGACTGCGTGTTCATGTTTGTGTATGTGTGTTTTCAAAGTGATGGTCAAAATCAGATTCCAAGAAGCCTCTATGCTTCACGGCCGATCGTGTGCGTTTCTAGATTCATGCCTCAGAGTAGGAAATCCGTAATATGCAGTGGTTTATCCTTTTCCCTCTTCGTTTTTCGTCCATTTTTCAGTTTTTCTTGCCTCTTTGCCTCTTTCTCTCCATTTTATTCCCTCAGTGACTATGAGACTGAAAAAGAATGAGAGAGCGGGGTGGGAAAAAGACATGAAAGACAAAAAAGGTGGCCTGTTCTGCCCCTGTGTTTCAGTAAACACTCTCACAATGGTGCCATGAAGCAGTGGATTTATTTGAGCGAGACTGACCTGTTAGCAATCTCATTTTATTCTGTCTCTACATAATAGAAAGAGTCTCTCTCTCTGCGTCTCTCTCGTGGATCCTCGGGTCTCTACCTGAGATATGGAGTGAGGTAGCCCCACACTCGCATCGCCGCTTCGTTGCGTTTAGACACAGTTGCTTTCGGTGTCTACGACTGTTGGGAACAATCGGTACCAACATTTCTTTCTTCTTGATACTAGGTTGTTGTTTTTGTGAAGTTTTTGCCCTGTTAATGAGCGCCAGCGTATCACATAAATGTGAGTACTATAAACAAGTTGCATCACTACAAACAGGTGTAAATGGCAAAGCAGGTGATTTCTTGGAACTGTTTATAAAGGGCATTTAATCTGTTTCATTGTTGTATTGTCATGTCAGTATTTCAGTTGGATTCAGAACAACACTAATCGTCAGTTTACCGTCAATAAACATTAGTGGCAGCAAGTTGAATTCATGGCGTTGTTGTTATTATTACTTATTATAATCTTTTATTGCAATTGTTATAATTATTATTAATATAAGAATTGTGCCAAAGCTGAAATTTAAAGTAACAGTGTTAGACTAAGTTAATCAGTAGATATGAACATACAATTTTGACTAACAACACCTGACTAACTGGCCAACAGAATCACATGCTGTTAAGTTTAAATATATATCTTCTTAATTAGCACTGTGTACTAATGGTTTACTCTTATGACAAATTGCTTGTGACATTTTCTCGTTTATAAAC
>JAZGTJ010001486.1:0-55505 GCA_036877575.1 Botia almorhae | reverse complement strand
ACTTAAATTGATAGTTATGTTATTTTTTTAATGTATCAGAATGAAATGCATTTTTAAATAGATTCGGATGGTTTAGTTCTGCTACTGAAACCACTTTTCATGTCACTGTAAATTAAAAATGAATCTTTCACTTTAAAAATTTGTGATCATACGTTCTATCAGTCTTCTCTCCATACTCTGATTGTAAAGTGAAATGTTATGTACTGTAAATTAGGGCTGCAGGATAATCATCGTGCGATGTCACATTGAGCCGCATTTACAACGCAGAGCCGTTGTTCACTGACGAGCTGAGCACCTGATGGAATTTACCGCAGATTACAGAACCGTCTTTACTGACGAGATGCGCATTATACATCGTACAATGATTATCCTGCAGCACTATAATGTACTGTAACAGAATACCGCTAGCAATCATGTCCCTTTAGTGACTCCATAGAACGCGTTTTTCGTTTTCCATGCATCTCCGAATACAAAAATCACGCTTTGGGTACAACATGTTACATCAAACATAAACTTGTATTTTAAGTTAAATAACTGTAAATCGTTTTTACTTGAATTGGCAGTGTTCTCGTCTGTACCCGTACGGAAATATCACCTTGCTAACAGCAAGCTCAACAAAATTCACCCGAATGAAATGGTTAATTTTTGTAATATAAATCATACGATCCAGTGAAATACCCCTTACAACTAGTGTCAGATCTAAGCAAATACCACGTTAATGTCTAAATATGCACATGAATGCAGGCATTTGCTATACGAATTTGCTATTTTTTCATTGCGTATACGTGATCCGAGTCCGTTTTAAATATAAAAATAAAGAGTCAAATATATTGACTACATTTTTAGTATTAGTATTGTATTTATTGCTTAAATACAATACTAGGACTATTCTGAACAGTTTTTAATAACTATAAGCACAATATAGACAAGGATGGTAAAAGATTTTTGGACTTACCGATTTCACACAACTCCACATTAATGGCGTCGGCTGAAGCGGTCACCGGAAGTTCCTGTCTTCTGAGCATGCGCAGAAGTAGTAGTTGACTCGACTCAATTCCTTTTTGTAGTTTCCGCCTAAATTAGTTGAGCTCATTTAATTTTTCCCTGGATTTAGTTTAGATTGATTTGAAATAACTGTGTATATCCCTTAAACTGATTCATTTTATTTGTTTCAATATACTATGTTTATTTTAATCAAACAACACACAGATTTCATTTTTTTGAGTGTAACGTAAATATTGGATAAGTACATTGGGTGACGTTTAACTAACATAAACATCGCTAAAATGTCAAAATGCAATATGTTTAAAAAAACTAAACAAATTGCCCGATGTTATGTTTAAACACGTCAATTTAAACCCCATTAAACACACTACCAGCATGTTAACTAACAACCAAACAGGATAACAGTTAGGATTTTTACCTGTCCTAGTTACATAATACAAAGAAAACAGTAACAGCTTTGATTTTTTAATAAATTACCTTTCTCACACGCACAGTGGAGTTTGCATCTACCGGCTGACTGACACATACAGTGGAGACAGGAGAGGGGACGTTCCATTAAAAAATACGGCAATACACCAATTACTCAGTCGAACTGAAGTGTTAAATTCTTCATGACGTTACACACCAGTAAAAGACCCGAGTAAACGTTATGCTGTTTGGCGCGTTTCACCCCCAAAAGCTGTCTACAGATATCAACGTCCCATAATGCAGTTCGAAAATGTAATCAAATTTAAGGACTGGAACTAATAGTTATATACTAAATATATATACACTGTTATATATTTAATGTAACTATTTGCTAACTATAAAACACAAACAAATATAACAAGGCAAGGCTTATCAAGTATCTATAACACAATAAATGCTGAAGTTTACGGTATACAGTGTTATCGTGGTATTATACTGAATCATAAAACAGACAAACTTTGTTTCAAAATTGTGCTGTTAGAAGTCTGGAAACTCAAGCAGAACTGTCATTTCAGCTTACTGTTATCTCCTTGAATTGCTGGTAATTGTTGTGCACATAGGTAAACATGTTGAAGGTTTTTCCTTTCTATATCTGTCTCTCTGCATTGCGTCATGATGATGCTACAGAAGCACCTTTCTCCTTGATTACTCAATGGCCATGTGTCTCTTGCTGCATGGAACCCTCCTAACCAGTGGTGTATGCTGATGAAGATGCCTCATCAGGTGCAAGCAATTCTTTTTTTAAATTGTCAGAAAAAACGCTCCATGAGGAGCTTAGTTGTGTTGGATTGCTAACTCTAGCTAAACCTCACTGACATGAAGGACTCTGAGATTGCCGTCCTTCTTAACACTCCTGTTAATCCTTCAGGGCTGTTTGGGAATTCCATAGAGTCTTGAAGGAGCACTTCATCAAAACCTAAAGAAAACTGAGGGCAATAAAACACTTTATGCTAAAACATGCCAGTGCCCTGCCTCCCTTGTGCCCTCTCTCCTCTTCCAGACAGCACTCCTCCTCTGAACCACAACCAGCCCCTGCCCAGAAGCCATGGAGAGAGATGTGACCCTCAGTGAGCCCTAAAGAGTCCGGCCCTCTTCCCAGGTCATCCTCCTCCCAGGATCCAGGGACCCCACCCATTAGGGAAACCTGCCCCGAGAACTCAGTCTTGCTACTGACTGTTAAGGTAAGAAAAAGAGTTGGCAGCCAGATGAAGACGGGCCATGGAAAGCTTACCAGGTATATCAAAATGGATGGTTGACTATATCAAATGGATACATCCTCCAATTCGCTCGCAGACCACTCTGTTTTAACAGCATTGTGATGTCTGCAGTTCAGGCCTGCTTCTGAGAACAGAGATCCACAACTTCCTCGCAAAAGGGGTGGTGAAGATGGTGTCGATTAGGGATCGCAAGAGCGAATCCTACAGCTGCTATTTCTGCTTCCCAAGATAGACAGCAGGCTCCAACCTATTCTGGACCTGCATCGGCTGAACCACACTTTCACGAAATGATTCAAAATAATTCAAAATAATCACAGTGAAGCAGATCCTCTCGCTACATATGAATGGGGGAGCCAATGGGACAGGTACACAGATGCAAAGTAGTCACAATGGACTACAATGGACAATCTAGCACGGACTGGGGGTTCTTTCCAATAGCAATCTGGCTTCTGCATGACCACTGAGAAAATATGGCATTTAAACTGTCTGGAGTTGAGAGCAGTGCATTTAGCTCTTGAGTGTTTCTACACTCAAGTTTGCCACCAACATGTTCTCTTTCGTTTAGACAACATAGCAGTAGTGTCATATATAAGTTGTCAGGGTGGCATCGGATCAACATCTGTCCATTCAATTCAATTTAATTTATATAGCGCTTTTTACAATGTTACATTGCTTCAAAGCAGCTTCACATAGAGAAACTACGAATAATAATAAAAATACAGAACAAATGTCGGACATGTTAATGGTGTTATTGCAAATAACGTGTGGGATGTAAAAGACTAATAAGGTATACTAGGTTTATAGTATGTTTACGAATAAAGGGTTGACTGAACCGATAAAACCACAAAATTGTTAAGCAAGATATGCGTTCTCTATGCATTTGAGGTACTTATGTCCCCGACTGGTTAAACTGCGGGGCAGACATGCTATTGAGACAGCGGATAGCCTCAGGAGAGTGGAGACTATACACAAGCAGAAGTTGATTTCTTCGCATCTGTTGAGAACTCCCAATGTTTTCTCTCTAACAGAACAGTCTACACACAAATGCATTCCCACCAGTAAAATTTCTGCATCAGGTGTTTGGAAAGAGAAAGGAGTCGGTGCTGCTGGGTGCAACGAAGTGCTTTTTAGGCAAAGCTCAATCTGGCACCCCACCCCAGAATAGGGAATTTAAAAAATCTTAATTGTGTCATTTACACTGCCAGCTAGGAGACTGACAAAACACTTGAGGGACAAAACTTTGTAAAATAAGTAAATGACAACAAAACTTGACAGTGACAAATTTATCTTAATTATATTACCATACTGCCACATGATAAGCAATTGGATACTCAGGTCAAATTAGTTCGTGCTATGACCATTAAGTGATTCTATAAAAACGCTGTTTGTTAATGGATACTGTTGCCTGATTATGAATTGAACAGCATAGGTTTGTGTGATGTCTGAATTATGACGACCACCAATGTTTTATAGTCTATGCACATATTATAGTACATGCGTAGCCATAGATTGTAAAAACTTAACATTCTCATTCTTTGTGCGTTTCAACTTTTGTAATTTAATTACTCTGTAACAAAGCTCTCTGATATAAAATGTTAGACATTTTCCATGTATTGGTAAACTACAGCAAACCAACAGCCTGCACCCAAACTTTAGATCTGTACTGGTCACATGGCAGGGAAATGCAAACAACTTTTGTCATGTCAAACTGAGAAAATTCTCGCTTACACCATGTTTCGGAACAACAACAACGAGGATTTTACAAGTACCTCGTTTATACAAGGTGTATAAAACTGCAATAACAACTCAAGCGAAATACAGTACAGTGATCAGATTGAACAAGTTCCTACTCATAAATAATGGGATAAATGCTCAGAAAATGGTAAGGAAGACTTGTACTTTGAAGCAAGGGCAACCAATTATCTAATTATTATTAACATTGCTTATACTGTTATGCCATTTATAAGGCTCTTCAGTTATTAAATTAACTAATTAAAATGAATTGAACTAAAGAAAATTTGCACAAGAATCTTGAAACCACAATAGTAAAATGATGGTTAAAATGTATTATGAATGTAACAGATTTGCACTGGTTTAACTGGTTTCACCACCTGACAAGTAAAAAAAAATATAAATGTTTAATCATATCATGAACGTTATTATGGAATCATACTATTTCACTTGTGGGCTAGACCTAGCCTCGGTAGGTCATAAAAACACAAATTACTTTAAATGAGTTTCTGATCTTCACAGGGTGAGAATTGTTTGAAGGATTCTCTCTGACATTATTTCCATGACCTAAACAACACAATACTGCTGCACTACTGCCTGGATAACAATTAAAATATTATGGCAAACTATTTGTAAAGCATTTTCATAAACTTAATATTTTTTCTTTAATTTTTAATGAGTTTTGCTTTCAAAGTGGTTAGTTACTTTTTTAATTCAGACATTTAAAACATTATACACTTTTCATCCATTTAAATGTGACTTTTCATCCATTTAAATAAATTAATGTGGACATTAAAAGACATTAAAATATATGTAAATGCATTCTGTGATTGGGTGATTGTTGTCTACTGTATTAAACACATTTAATACAGTAATATTCATTCCCTTATGGTGATTTAGACAATACTGGTGAAAAATTAAAAGCCAAATGACAAAACTAACCAACATTTCAGGATTGACTGGCTATATAGCACCAGAACCTTTCTTGCTTAAACATGGGATGGTTCACCCAAAAAGAGAGAAAAGTCACATAGGTTTAAAATTACATTCATTTTGGGTAAACTATCCCTTTAAAACAACAGAGCTTGGTGTTCTTAGAACAAAATTTAGAAAGGTTGATTTACCATTTAAACGTGTAAAACTGTACCTTTGACTAGCGTAGGGACAAATTTACCCCACCAGTTTAGTAGGTTTTTTTTAAGGAACAGAATAACTCTTAACAGTTCCTAGCAGCACGGAAACATCAGATATATCAACTGCCTTCAGGCCAAATAAGAAAGAGGGAAGCAAAACAAAAGCAAACAAGAACAGCACACACTAACTGTAGAGTATTAGGTGGTGTAACAATTAAGTTTACAAATAAAATTTTGTTCACTTAAATTGACTTAAATATGACCAAGAACCAAACGAAAAAATTCATACTAGTCTCAGAGAGAGAGAGAGTCAAAAGGGAATATGTGGTGACATTATATCTGGTAGCGATTTCATAAAAACAGAAATCATGTCCAAACAATTTTTAACATATATGCCCAACATTTGCTTTATCATTATTTCGTTATCAGTGTCACACAGCTAGTATTACACAACAATCTGTGTAACTTAGAATAATAGGCACAGTTCTAAGAGCCTGTGCATTTATTACACAAATTACTTAAAAATTTAATAGGAAAAGTATGAACAGTAAATCTTCTGATAAAATAGACCAGAATAAAAAGGAACAGAATACATACAGTAACCATATGCATAACAAGCATGTTTTATATTACCCATTTCTTTCTATATTTCCTTCCTGGGCTCTGCACGCACTTGACACTCCTGTCTTGTCTCAGTTTCAGTCAGCAAAGATATTACATTGCCCTTAAGTGTTCAAACATAGACAATGTTCCCTTTTTAAGCAGTACTAGGGAAAGTTCAAAAAAAGCTTTTTTCTGCCTCATTGGTCAGGGTATATCGCTGGGCATAGCTGACCAACTTTTCCTCACAGACTCCCCAGAGGAATACTCTTTTTAGCTGTTGGGTGTGATTCTCTGATAGGAACTGTGTTGACAACGGTGTTCTGATTGATGCCATAGCGGTGAAAACAGTGCAGCCATCAGGGAGGGACAACCAGGAGCGATGTCCCATCTCAAGATCTTAGCCTTGGGCACAAAGGGGCTCACCCATAAAAGGTTTGTCCCAGATGCTGTAAATTTTAGTGACAAGGATGGGCAGGATGAGCAAGTCCCACACATGCTCTTGTTAAAGGCTGGAAGTACCTAGTCACATTGTACACACCCTGTTCAGAAAGAGAGATTGAAAATAGCCCCAAATCAACATGTTTAGAAAGATATATCAACCTCTCGCTAGTAATTCTATAGATTTGTGTAAAAGTGCTATATGTTGTGTACCTTTCTTCCGTTTCCGCTGGTGGCTGCGCTTTTTCTTAAAGCTGCTCAACTCCTCAGATGAGTCAGTGCTGATGGACCCATCAGAGAAGCTCTCACCACTGTCACATGGGCCAGACATACATTTCTGTCTTTTATGTGACCTGGGTTCTAAAAACACTGATGTGCTCGCTGTAGGAACTGACCATAAAGAAACAAAATCTGTAAGCAAGTACAAATGCAGCAGGAAGTAGAACATCACCACATTAAGAAATTGTTCATAAGTAATAATTTTGTGCATTCCACTGATTTATTTATAACTGAAATCAATTCCTAACTGGAAAATTGTTAACTCAAAATACATAATCTTGTAAAAACCTGTATTATTAATGTTTTACTTTCATACTAATTTTTTATTTATACTTTTATACTGCAATTCATATTGTTTTATAAGTTTTAATACGTTTTTGAATGTTAAAAATGTTATTTTCACTGTTTTTGAAACATTAAACACAAATTTTTAGATTGCATCGATTTAGATTAGTGATGTAGTTGTATTACATTGACTTAAATTGACATATCACTCATAATAAAGCTGCTTATTTAAATCATTTAAGCTTTTCTGTCTTCACACCTTCAGGGACTTGAACGACGCGAGCGCTGGTGAGGTTCTCTATCTGTGTTCGGAGGAACCTGCGATCTTCCTGTAGGTCCTGCACCTGTTTCTCCAGTGCTTCAATCTTCTCTTGCTTGCTCTCCACAAGGCATTGAAGTTTGGTGATGGTCAGCATTACACTTGGGGGTAAATCCTCTATCGGGGTTGTTGCTGGTGAGAGAACACAATTTTTTATGCGTGTATAAACACTGTAATATATGTATACATAAATATCTATTTGTTGCAATTTGAAACTTATTTACAATGATTCTCAGGGAATGAATAATGACATACTGGAGATGACATTGCTTAGAGTGTTGTCCTGCTCAGCATCATTGGGGGCCTCCGAGTTCACATTTTCCCACTGGATTATCTCACTCTCTGGTTCTTGTTTCAACCAGCTGTGGCTGCTCACAGGACTCTCCTGTGTTACAGAGCTAGAGTCGATCTCACTGCTGGCCGAGTATGGAGCCGATTCCTGTGCCCACTGAGTGCTCATCTCAATATGACCGCTACAGTAGAAGATCACACAATATTATTAAAAGTTGTATTGCTCTTCTATATATTATTTTGCTACATATTTAAACATTTTATTTGGAGTTTTGCTGAATACCGTTAAGTCACGAGACACACAACTAACAAACTGTGTTTGCTTATAATCCTGGCTGTGTAAATAGGAGAATTGTATTGAACCAATCACTGCAACACCATACTGCTGTCAAACCCAAACAGCAACGGGTGTATGTGCCAGCTGTTAGTTGCCTGTGTTGTATAGCATGTTTTTTTAGAGAGTGGACCAATGAAAGATGGGGGTTTGTTTGTTTGAGTGTCGATTTTAAACATTTACAAACAAAATTCCTTACTAAACACCAAAAAAAACATGAGTTACTTGCAGAACTATTTTCTTAATATGGCAACAAGTTTAAATTCTAAACAACAGCTGTAAAAACAAGCTGTAAATGCTCCAACATTCCAATACCCAAACACATGGTATAAGAGCCGGAAGAGTCTTATTTCCGTTTACAAATGTGACAGTCAAACTGACATTTCCCAGGAAATCAGCTCAAATTATAAATTATTTTAACCTATTAAACTTAGTTGCAAATTGAAGTAGACATTTGAACAGATTTTTGCCAATTTAACCCAAAAGTTACGGATTGCAGTTTTTAAAGAAATATAAAAAATACAAATTAAAATATTTAAATTCTGTCACTATCATTCACTTTTGCACAATTGTATTCTTGTATACATTTTCATATTTTACAGCGCTAACCACTGAGTTACAGGAAAGCTATATGATCAGTCTAAAATTTTAACGGTAGGTTTATATTAACAGTGAAAGGCAGAATAAATTGATTTGCATTTTAATAAGTGAAATAAGTATTTGATGCCCTATCAATCAGCAATATTTCTGGCTCCCAGGTGTCTTTTATACAGGTAACAGGCTGTGAATAGGAGCATTCTCTTAAACTGAGTACTCCTAATCTCAGCTTGTTACCTGTATAAAAGACACCTGTCCAAAGAAGCAATCAATCAGATTTCAAACTCTCCACCACGGCAAAGACCAAAGAGCTGTCCAAGGATGTCAGGGACAAGATTGTAGACCTACACAAGACTAAAATGGGCTACAAGACCATCGGCAGGCAAGCAGCTTGGTGAGAAGGTGACAACAGTTGGTGCGATTATTCACAAATGGAAAAAACACATGGAAGAGCCCCTTGGTCTGGGGCTCAATGCAAGATCTCACCTCGTGGAGTTTCAAGTACTAAGTACTACGGGTTGCACGGTTTACTGGTACTACGGTAGTATCGCGATACTAGGGGTCCAAAATACTCGCGGTGCCACGGTATTTTTTAAATGGTAGTATCGTCATTGCAGTTCTACCGTAAGTAATGTTGTATGTGGCCTGTGGTGCAGTTGCTAAAATGTTCGAACACTTGTGTCTGCACATAAATAATATAGCGTCTTTTTTGTTCTATCATCTTTCTGCTTGCCCTTGAAGTGCTCAAAACACTGTGCAGAAATCGCGCCTTATATGCCATATATGGTATTGTGCGTTTTCTTATGCTTCAGTTCAAACACGCATCTGATTCAGTTAGTTTTAAATTTGCAATTGTCTGTTCCTGTGAATACAATGAATTTACATACAACGGTTGACCGCGACAGTCTCTTAAAGAGCAACTCACGTAGCGAAATATGGAATTACTTTGGATTTTTACCTGATGAGAGTGGAAAACCTATTGATGATGGAAAACCAATCTGCAGTGAATGCCAACAGATTTTGAGGACAATTTGGTCTGTTTTCATTTATATCTTCATGTTTCTGAAAATTGCTTCATTTCGTAGATTTTAATTAAGAATTAATACAATATCGCAAGTAGGGTTGTAACGGTATGAGATTTTCTCGGTATGATAATAGTCTCAGAAAATATCACGGTTTCGCGGTATACGGTATTAAACTATAATTATTATTATTATAATCATCAGCTACAATGACCCTTGAATAAAAAGAGATATGGTTTTTGGTTGAACATGGTTTATTGTAACAAACTTTTTTTAATGAAAATAAAAAAAACTTAAGTATGACTCTACACAATAGTAATATATTTCAGTCATTATTTCTTCAGGCTAAACCAAACTTTTTTTTTTGACAGGTTGTACTAAACACCTATGAGTTTCAGTTAGTGTATTTGATGATTATTCTTTTAAATAAAATTGAAATGATCATTAAATGTTCTATATGTTCATGTCTTCACA
The DNA here is from genome assembly GCA_036877575.1 of Botia almorhae. Lineage (NCBI taxonomy): Eukaryota > Metazoa > Chordata > Actinopteri > Cypriniformes > Botiidae > Botia > Botia almorhae. The sequence continues at coordinate 45,309 of JAZGTJ010001486.1, read as the reverse complement.
TAGTGAGTGAGACAGCAGACGCTTTAAAAACCATAAGCATCACGCGTACTTGAGTGTGTACTAGATCTACTAGGCGAAACGGCGCTGCTCATTCATACAGACACACACAGAATATAGAATTACAATATATAGCAGTCTTTTTGCGCTGTATATTCACAGACACGCACATCACGATTTGATTTACTGCACAGCTATATTTTGATTTATTCATCCATCTATCTATCTATCTAATCGCACATTTTACGTGACATCTGTATTATACTGTAATTGACTGGATTCTGGGATTCCCTCTGCATCACGGAGGGATGGTGTTCGCGAATATGGGAGAACATGTATGACGTAATTCCTCCTTTTGCGGCCACTCTTTGTCCACATTTCTTGCAAACTGGATATCCATCTTCAAGGACAACCCCCCGATCATTTTTCGGATACCCAAAATATTCCCATACTGCAGATTTTAATTTTTTTCGGCGGGAGATAGAGATTAGAATTTGCAGCCTTTGTCTCGGACATTTTCGCCGCTGTACAGGTATGGGTGGAGTCTAAGCAGTCAAGGGGAAAGAAGCTGCATATACACAGCAGCGCGGGTGAGATTTTTTTTTTTTTTTAAACCGCGGATAAGCAAATGTGCACGATATGATAATCGTACATGTCAATATCGCGATAAACCGCCATACCGGTATACCGTTACAACCCTAATCGCAAGGTATTGCGATACTACTTGGCATCGTGATACTTCAGCTGGTATAGTATCGTAACGTGTATATTGTATCGTGACAACCCTGACAAGTACTAAATCATGTTTTGCGAAGGGGTCAAATACTTATTTCACTCCTTAAAATGCAAATCAATTTTTAACTTGAGTTTTTCTGGATTTTTTTGTTATTCTGCCTCACTGTGCCTCACCTCTCATTAAAATTATACACTGTTCATTTCTTTGTTAGTGGGCAAACAAACAAAATCAGCAGGGGATCCCTCACTGTACATTGTTAAAACTAAATGTACGGAACGACAATAAAAAGCAAAATCATTCTAACTTTGGTACATACTTTATGGACATTTTCAGGTCAGGTTAGTCAAGTTTTCAGTGTTATAAATACATGGCATTTTCGGCACAACATCATCTTGTTTATTTTTGATCAGTCAATGAAAATGGTTCCAAAGAAGCAAAACAACTGACAGACAGACGATCTGAATACAAACAGTGAAACTCAAATGCAAGGCTTTTCTTGTTAAATGCAAAAATTAAAAAAGAATCTTGAAGGAGAACAGTCAGATAAATTACTAGAGAAGGAAAAAAAGTGGACAGTTTATTAGAGCGTCTGAAATGTGGGAAGTATGTAGTACCTGTTCTGAGATGTTATAACTGCCAGAGATATTGACATGCTGTGTCAGTATGTAAATCTAAATTAAGATGTGCTCACTGTGGCGGTGAGCACGAGTATGGGAAATGCAATGAAGAAGTAGGTCTGAAATGTTGCAATTGTGGAGGCAGTCATAATGCATCATATGGTGGTTGTGAGGCAACGAAAAGGGCAGTGGAAGTACAAAAGAAAAAAAAATCTAACATATGAAGCTGCTGAAGCAGTGAAAATAGTAGATACTAGGAATAAGCAAAAAGGAAAGAAAAAATGGAATATGATGGAGTAATTAAAGGTAAATGAAGGAAAAAATGAAGGGAAGAATATAAGACGACACAATGACAGTAAATAAAACTTTTGTGCTCTTCATAATAGAAGTGGTTAACTGTACTTTGCAAATAGAAAGTAGAGTAGAAATGATCCAAATAACTATTAAAGTGGCAAAAAGATATCTTGAGATAAAAGGATTAAACTGTAACAGGGCTCGCAAAATTACTAACCCGATGTCCAGTTGGGCTACCAAAATGTATTTCCACCCTGCCCGTCAGGCTATCTTATAAGGAGGAAAAATATATTGCAATGCTTTTGCATTCTCTCACAAATGTGGTTGTATGTAATTTTCGGCGTCGGGGAGCCGCTAATATGTGGGGTATTGAAATCACGTTTGACTGCAAGCTTTCAATTCGCGCTGTGAACTGTGTATCAGTGACGCTCGTCCTCTCAGTCATTACTGTCCTCACGTGACAAGTGAAATCTACCGCAGCAAGATTAAAAATTGCTGATGTTATGCGTGCGTGTGTGAAAATAAGATGCGCATGTATTTACGCAGGTATTTCAGTACTGAAGTGGAGACCGATGCACAGATGGAGAAAGCTGATGAAGGAGATGCTATGCCCTCAATGTTGAGTGGCATTTTCTTATCTGTGACTTCACTTTATATTTTAGATTCAGAATCTGACACGGACTGAATTATGTTCTATATTGTTTTTACAAGTTCATCTAAATTTCAGTTCAGTTGGAACCAAATATTTGTATTGATTATTGTAATTTGATTATTTTATATGATTGTTATTTGTGTTTTAAAAATGTTTTTTATTGTTTTGTCTCCTTTACAATATTCTACATTCAAAATAATGTATTTTTTTAAATTGGGCTACTCAAATTCATTTCGGGCTACCAAAATCTGAAGATTGCCTGCCCAAAGGGCTACCAGGGATTTTGAAATTTTGCGAGCCCTGTGTAAAGCTATATTACAGAATCTCAATCAAGTCAGGAGACATGGGTTGGTTAGTACTGTTAAAGTTGATTATAATACAATGGAATGTCAAAAGCCTTTGTGCAAATGGTTAAAGATGGTTAAAATTGGAGGGTGTCATGTTTTTGAAAGGGGGAATGCCTTTTTGGAAAAAGGAGTAACAATGGAGTATATAGTAACAAATATGGTTTGAAAAGAAGAGTCATGCTAAACTTACTAAACATACTAAAATCAGGTAAGCATGGAAGAAACAAAAGGTCTAAGTGGTGAAAGGGTAATATGGTGTGGGGATTTAAATCTCCATAAAACTTTATAGGGAGGATTCACTGTTGTTTATTTTATTTATATTAAAAGCACTATTTAAGTAAAATTAACAACAGACACAAATGAACAGGTTACTGAAGTGGTGATAGCAGCAAAGATCTAACAATTGTGGCAAAAACATTAGGTGGCATAATACATTGGAAAGTAATACATCTGCACAGTTAGAAATTATCATTTTCCTATAATAAATTCATTTATAAATAGTGGGATTAGAAAGGAGAAACAAGGATATTCAGGAAAGTGCAAGTATGGGAACGCTAACTGGGAGAAATTCAAATTCAAACTGAGTGAGAAAGGAATGAAAATGATCAAGATGAACGAAAAGAAACAAAGAATCAAAAAAATACATACAGAATTATGTAAGGTAATAAAAAATACTACAAAAGAATGTATCCCAGAAAGTAAGGGTAGAAGAGTGGAACGAACAGTTGTGGAAGAGGAACAATGAATTCAATTATTAATTTGGAATCAGATATACGGAAAGATTTAATAAACAGTAGTAGCAGTTTTCTTTGATGTCAAGAAGCTTACAATATGTTACAGAAGGACTTGGTGGAATTGGTGGAAGACTGTAAAATTGGATTAAACAGTTTTCAAATTAAATATAAAAGTGAAGATTAAAGGTCTGATTGAAAATGTGACTCCACTGGGTAGTGTAGTTAGTCCTCTGTTTTTTAATGACGTATTTACTTTAAGATAAGAGTCAAAGCGATGAGAGACAGAGCAAACAAAAGAATATATATAGGCACCATATACACCACACACATCTAAAGAATCACAGAAAGGACATGTGGGGGTAGATTACATCATCCAAAGGTTGAAAGAGGCTGGAGGAAAAAAATATTAGATCAAGTTTTTAGTGTTTAAAGGAGAGTTACTAGCAATTGTGATAGCAGTAAACAAACTAAAAGATATAGAACTAAACTAAATTAATGTTTAGATTCAAGATCAGCCTTGCTAAGTCTGGATGCTCAACAATCTGAAACTAGGCAAGACATTGTGTTGGAGATTCCTCAGATACTATATATAATGCAACAGACAAATAAGATCAGTGAAGTCCAGCTTGTGTGGGTTCCAGCGCATAACAGCGTCAGAAAACACGGATGCAGACAACTAAGCAAAACAAGTTATGGCAAAGGAAATATAGATATGTAAATACTGTATAGTAAAACAGAACTCAACTCAATAATAAAAAAAAAGATAAATTAAAAATGACAATTTTTGAGGGCAATGAACAAAAAGGCATCTACATTTAATATAACCATTGGTAAGAAGAGGTAGGAATTCAAGTGGGAGAAGGAAGATTGTATTAAATCTAGATTATAAGGTTGGGAGATTCAGGACTAATAGGAAAACATCCTACGGGTTTGTATGATTGGTTAGGAGTTAAAGAAACTGCAGAACATGTTCTCATACTGTCACAGACATACAGAAGAAAGAATAGATGAATTTCAGAGGAAATTTAATCAACAATTAATCTTAAAGAAGTTTTTGAATGTATGAGCATTCACTGCGATCTGAAAATTCTGGCCAACTGTTAGTTCCCCGAATTTCAAAAACAAGTGCTGGTGGTAGATCCTCTCGTATTTGGCACCTAAACTAGGGCTGGGCGATAAAACGATAACGATATGTATCGCGATAGACTTGTGATCGATATCAATAAAAAATGTGTTCGATAAAACGTTCGATATTTTTTATTCTTCATCGGAAGAAAACAGAGGTTGCGAAGCAAGTTTGGTTGCATTAACAAAGGCACTCGCTCTCTGGTAACCTAGCAACGTAGGGAGTGACACACTAACAGCCAATCATGTAACAGTATCATGTTTGGTTGCGCCATATCGTTGTCTCGTGCTGGTCTTTTGGATTCCTCTTCATAAGCAGAAAATGAGTGCCGCAGTGAGCGAGGAAATTGTAAATAAAAGAGGAAAAGTCAGCTCGCCAGTATGGCAGTTTTTTGGATATTATAAGTCTGACCGTAGTCAGACCAATGTCGTCTGCAAATTATGCAAGACCGTCGTCCCCGCCAAGACTGGTAATATCACGAACTTGATGTACCACTATGCCTCACCTTTTTTTTTTTTCTCAGTGCCCAACATATTATCAAATATAATTGGAACCATCAGTTTTAAATCATCTATAAATCATCATAATCAACTATGTTCGTATTTAAGACAGTTACAAATTGCAGCTTTAACGTGCCAGAGGAGAACTGATCTTCCTGGTCGAGCCTGGCTTCTCCCAAGATTTTTTCCTCCACCTATACATCAGTGGAGTTTTGATTCCTTGCCACTGTTACCCTGTTGGCCTGCTAACATCTAACTTACGTCTAACGTCTAGCTTGCTACGTGTAACTTAGCCTAGGGTTTTGTAAATTGTAAACGTCTAATATTTTATTGTATATATTAGGGTTGGGTGATGTCGACTAATTTGGCATCGTACAATGTCTAATGTGAAACATCACGATGGACGATGGCATCGTCGTCGTAGGCGGCAGGGGGGTGGTTTAGATTTAGAACGAACCAAGTTCCAGTTACTATGGAGACGCATAAAGCTTGTGACGGCATTACACATTGACGCGACATTACACAGTGGCGCTGCAGCTTATACATATACGAATATGTATATTTCAAACCAAATATTTATACAACTTTTACATGCATTGTTAAATGAAAGATTTTCCGATTGTTAAATATGTGCAAACGTTTATAATGTTCACGTTAGATTGATTGGCAAGTTATCACGGGCACCGCGATTTGTCCGGGAGACAGGCTCCTGGAGCTGGATTTAAAAATGCTCATCCGCAAAAACATTAAAAAGTGTCTGCCGAACTAAGGGAGGAATAGAGTTAACTTTATAATTACCTAAGCAAACGATTGACAGGAATAAAACATAACCGCACGTTGTTTGAAAGGTTTGTTTTGCCTCTGTTATGTACAAACGATATATTTCCTATTCTTTCTGTGATGAATGAAATATGAAATGTAAGACAATAAAAATAACATAACGTTTTGTTTGAAAGATGCTTTTGTCTCCGTTTCATAAAAAGTATAGGCTATATATAGAAGTAAGCGCTATGTAGAAGATGATGTATATGAAAAGCGCTATACAAATAAATGTGAGCGGGTTGCTGCTGCGGCGGGGGCGGAGGATCGCGATGCCGGCTCAGCATCGTGATGTCTATCGGCCATCGGCGATGGACGATGGCATCGTCTATCGACCCAACCCTAGTATATATTTTATGTATGTATGCAAGATACTTTGTCATGTTGTGTAGTTCATAGTTCTATTGCAAATCCCTTATACTCCTGTCCCATAAGATGTTATCTATTATATGCCATCCCTATGTAAGCTGGAACACATATCTTGCTCAACAATGTTGTGGTTTTATCAGTTCAGTCAACCCTTTATTCATAAACATACTATAAACCTAGTATACCTAATTAGTCTCACATCCCACACATATTATTTGCAATAATAACATTAACATGTCTGACATTTATTCTATGTTTTATTATTATTATTTGTTTTCTATGTAAAGCTGCTTTAAAGCAATTTAACATTGTAAAAAGCGCTATATAAATAAAATTGAATTGAATGAGGAGTCTAATAATAAAGTTTCTGAATAGAACCTGTTTAATTCATAGAATGCAGATTATTATAATGGTGCTTGCGAAGTATCCCTATGACTCTCTTGCATACTTCTTTTTCTAGACAAAACTTTGTCTTAAACTCATGAATGAGAGGTAAAATCAACAGGCCTATTGAGGAGGCCTATTTTATAAGTGATCAGGTGTAGGATGTTCACCTGGTTTGCGAAAAATTGGGTGAGAAATTCACATTGGACTGAATTTTGTAACGTCATAACTCTGCATCACAATGTCGTAGAGATTTGGGCTCTAACTCGGCTCAGTAAGCAGCAACAAATAGTGACACTTCAACTTCATAGCCAGTCCCTAGCAACCAGTTACAATACCCTAGCACCCACCCACAGACTTCCCTTCATGAAGATGACAGGCATCAGAACATTGTGGAGACAAGTGTGTGGCCTGTTTTGGCTCAGACTGGCAGGTAGTCTTTAATTATCACCATGAAAACTGTCCAGCCACGCCCTAGCAACCATTCAGAGCACCCCAGCAACCAATATGAATAAGCCATATCTCAGAACATTACAGAGACATAGGAGTTGGCTCTTTTGATTTAGACAGACATTCAGTTTATTAGTGCTAACTCTCTAGCCACACTCTAAAAACCATTTACAGTTCCCTAGCAGCCTTGTAATAAATAAGTAAGCCATATCTCAGCAATAAAACATTGTAGAGACATGGGTGGCATTAATTGACTCAGGCTGTCAGTGGGCTTTAGGTATTGCCCTGAAAACTTCCTAACCACACACAAACAACCATTTAGTGCACACTAGCCATTACATTACATTATGAATAAGCCATATTTCAGCATATTTTTCATGGTAAATCATGCTAGCATCATGCTAAAATCCTGTTAAATAATGCTAAAACATGTTAGCATCGAGTCATACTAGCATCATGTTAACCATTTTAACATCATGCTAAATTATACCAGTATCATGGTAAAACATGTTTGAATCATGTTTAATCATGTTAAACATATCATCGTTGAAATATTCTGGCCTGAGTTTTGCCATGGCAAGCACCACTCACTCACTTTAGGTTAACTTACCTGTGTACACACACAGCCATGATCTCCCTGGAGTCAGCAAGTTTTTGAATAGCAGTGACCCTCAGACTGTGGTTAGTGTAAGTTGATCGTGTCCCTGCCTCTTTGCATATTTTGGGCAGCATCTGAGACAGGTGATTGACTCCCAGAGGCACAGCTGTATACCAGTAGTCATCGGTGATCACATACATCCTTTTTGGCTGCAGGTAGAGCGCCTTCGCTTCAGGTGGGATTTTGCTTAGATATTTATCCAAAGAGGCAACAGGACACAGCGGATTGCCAGGTTCCTCAAACATAGCGGTCCCTTTCTTTTTCCTGTCCCTCTCCAGTGGGTTCTTTGGTTCTTCGTGAAATGCCATCGTGAAATACTTCAAACCGTTTTCGTCGCGCTTAAGCGTAAACGAGTCCGGTTGCAGGTGTCTGTTGCCCTCCTTGCCCCTGAGTCCAAAATGTAACTGGATGTCAAACCAGACCTTATTTAGTAAACCTTTAGGGTTGCCAGGGTCTAGCGCAGCAGAGTGTTTTAGTATGGCCTGGTCTTCGGGTGAAATCGGGGGGTAATGTGTCGTTATATCCCTACCGGATCGTCGGATCTGTTTAACAATGCCTTTGAAAACATTGTTGGCGGGCCTGAATTCTGGGTCCTGCATAAGGTTCCACGCACGGCTAAGAGGGGGCTCATTGACGAAACGATTCAACCCAGCTCGAAGCCCGACGTAGCTGCTGATGCCGTACAGTTCTCCCTTACTTGTACGAATGGAGCCATAAAATTCCCGCAACACCGGGGTCAGTTCTGATCTTTCGACGGTTTTGAGGTCGACGGTGAGTTGCTTTTCCCGTAGCCAGGCTTTGAAACAGTTGACCGCCCATACTGTTTGTTTAACAGTACTCGACTCGTTGCGGCTGTTCTCCAGTTCGTCCAAATCGGCTGATGAGATGTTCGCACACCTGGATATTTGTGCTGTTAAAACAGGATCCCCTCCCTCTATTCCTTCTTCCTCATCTGTCGAGCTTTCACACTTCAGGTCAAACATTATATTCATGAAAAGCTTTATATATTCCTTTTTCACAAATTTACAAAGTTTTACCGATGTCGTCCTATATGATATATGAACGCGAACCTTTCGATATCTTTAAAAATCCCAAATTACCTTATATATTAAGAGGCTTGGTGACCCGTATTCACAGCCTCGATTGTTTCCACGGTTTCTTTGTTCTTCTTCTTTGGAGAGAGTGGCAAATGGAGGGCCATAGACAAACAGCGCCATCTACTGTTTACTGTGCAATCAATATGCAATCTAAACTAAACTTTGGTATTTAACCCTCGATATCAAAAGCGTTATAAATCTGCGCCATTAAAAACAGCTCTCATTTATGCCAGGGTAAGATGTATGAAACGTCTATTATGGATGGCGGCATTATAAAACTGTATTTCATGAACACCAATTTGACTCCCCTTTATTAAGTATGTGATTTAGTGATTTGATCTCTTTTATGCAGGGAATACAAGCGCTATATGTAGACATCCCTGCATCATGGATTTCGTATGTTTTTATGTATACTTGTAGCTTTATGTTGCATATGCTTTAAGTGAAAAGTGTGAATGATGTTTACTCTGCATTCATTGTGAATTCTGTAGTATACTGTTACTGCAGTGTTCTGAAGCATGCATTTAAGACGTTAACCCACCACAACACTTCTGTGTTTGTGATGATAGACAAGCATGACTTTTTGATAACTGACATAAACTGATCTGACAACCAACAAAATAAAAAAAAAATCCTTAAAATATAAAAATATAAGAATATAATGAAGATAAAATACTGATTTCAGCTACTTTAACCACAACAAAACATAGACTCATTAATTAGACTATTACATATTTTTTGAATATTTAAATATAATATAATTTAAATATAATTAAATATAATTTTGAATGCTGGCCTAAAGGCATCTCAGGAATATAATAATTAAACAGACGTGTGCATTAATTACAAAATAACATTACCAGCCCTCCATAACTTTGCAGGATATGGGGTACTTTATACTACTTTATTTCAATCACTTCAGAATTTCTAGAATACAATGGCATTTTTTGTTGTTAATACATAAGAAAATACTGGTCCAGATTCCAATTAATGTTTCAAATTCAAATGAGTAGACTTATATTTAGTTACAAAGTCATGCCTTGAATATTTCAGTTACAGTGATTCCACAGAGACCAGTAAAACTTAAAATACTTTTTGTCAAATTTTATATTTATGAATTAAGATTATTTCATATATTAAAAAACTTGGTAATTAAGTACATTTGTTGAGAGAACAAAAACTAAAATTTTCTGCCAGTAGACCGTTCTCTTTTGTTAGATGTATTAAAATATACTGTAAGTTATACTAAATATACTGTATATCATGTAAATAACATAAATATCATGGTGTTTGAACAGTCACATCATCATACTGCAATGTTTTACAATATCAGCTGCATACAGAAGTATCTCTATATATAGGCAATTGTTGCTGACTGTTAATTGTACATTTCTATTTCAGTTTCTTCACATGCTTTATAAAGTCATTCACAGAATTTAGAATTCACATTGAACTAACCACCTGGTACAATTAGTAAAACTGTGGAGTAAAATTGTGAGGAAAAATACTGGCAGGAAACACATCTCACGACTGCTTTTGAACAGATATTTCATGCTGGCCCTCAAATATGTTTACATTTATAAAGAAAACTTTAGATATATAGGCTTCTCGGGGGTGTATATATATATATATATATATATATATGTGAATGTTAGTTTGCCTTGTTTGTGACTGTAATGAAAGCCCTATTGGTCCATACTGAGCACTATGGTCTGATTGTGGGTCTCTTAGTGCAATATGGCCAGCAAGAGGCGCTTGAAATCTCCACTGCATTCTGAACAGATGGCGTCCTTCAGAGACACATCATATTTCTCCAGGTACATGTCTTTAATGGTCTCCAGATCAATCTAGGCAAACAAAGTAGTGTCCATTAAACATGTAATCAAATCTCTGTTATTACAGTAGACTCCACTAAGCATATTTAATACTAAATATAAATGACTGTGTTCAAAATATCATACTACGATACTGCTCCTTGTATTTCTGCAGTACATAAACTAAACTGTGCAGTACATGCACAGAGATCACAGGTAAATAATTTACTATGTACTGTTTCACATATTATAATATATAGTAGTACACAGGACATATGCAGAATATACAGTAAATAGAACACCAGTATTCCATTCTGAACACAGCCATAATCACTAGTAATAATGACATTATTGTTGCAGTCAAACCTCTGAGCGACACACAATAACGTGGATAAGAGTGTCTTCATCAGTACCGGCCCCTTTCATGGTGGCATTCAGCCTTCGAGCAAAGAACAGCTGGGGGTTCTTTGCACACCTCACTGTAGGAGAAATGAGAACTGTTAGCCGCTTAGCCATTCAAGTCTTTTTCCAAGTTGTTTTTAATGTTGATTATAATGCTAAAATAATAGAAAACTAGAAATGAATTGTTTTCCATTAGCAAAATCACAGAAATAATTAGATTTTCATCATACATAAATTGGTGCCACAATGCTAGGGTGGGTCTTCATGAATTTGCCAACTAAGATGTGTTCCTAAAAACGTTGACACAAAACTTAATTCTTCTATCGTATTGGTTGATAAAAATGTTCCAGGGCCAATAATAGCATTGATCTAGGAACATGTCCTACTTGCACTAAAATCACAGTGACCTGTTAGGGTGTTTGGCTGGTTGCATTTCTGGGCATTTGGTAAATCGATGGGATTTTCTTTAGCCTATTTGATCATCTGTCTCAATGCTTAAGTAATAGCACGGCTTTCCTCAACAATCTGCATGATTTGAAGTATTGTTTGTGTACACAGAACAAATGGTTTGGGACAACAAAATATTACACACAAGTTTAATACTTAAGAGTTTGTTAAATCCTTAACGGTGTGGAAATTATAAGCAATGTCAATAGTGATGCTTGACTTTGGGACATATAAGTCTTTCCAAAACAATCTTCCCAAACACTCTTCCTGTTGTTCAGCCAAACCCGTAGTCCCACTCTGTAAACAACATATACAATTTCTGAGCCAGAGACTCACGTCAAGCCATTCAAACGAAAGTGTTCTGAAAGCACCACGGGCCCACAATGTTTACACTGTTCATAAAGTCAAACTACTATACAAATGCTTTACTTATAGTGGCCTTTGCTTATTGAATGGGATGGAACAGAATGAAATACTTTAACAAAACAACACACATCACCTTTAAACAAGACAGTATGTTATAAAACAAACCAAGCGTGGTGTAGCAGTCCTTTAGAGTCCCATTAGTTTCCTTATCAATTGCATCTAAAATCTCTGTTCCAGAAATCTGGAGAGATATAAGGTAAAATTCAGAACAAGAATATATTTACATTTTTGCATTTGGCAGATGCTTTTATCCAAAGCAACTTACATTGCATTTAACTATACATTGTTTCTGAGTATGTGCAATTCCTGGGATCAAACCCATCACCTTGGCATTGTTAACGTCATGCTCTAACCACTGAGCTACAGGAAAGCCAATTGAGTAATCCTGTTTTAGACTTAAACTGAGACAACTGTAGAACTACTGTTCTAAAGGTGCTACACTGAGCCCAGTGAAAGAAAAACTCACTGCTTCATAGGCTTTGAATGTGGCCTGCAGTTGCATGTAGTTCCTTGTGGCCAGAATGAAGCTGAAAGTCGACTCATCTGTGCCAAAGCAGCCCTCTCCAGCCTGTAAGAATAAAACATTTATTAATACCCTGATTTGTGTTACCTGTAACCTAAAATGTGATCTAATTTATATTTGTAAATAGTGTACGCATACTTTTTTTGCATAGGTGGTGAAACATCAACAAACTGATAGCATACAAAACAAAAGTCCTCTTATTTACAACTTCAGAGAACTCTTTATAACAATAATTAATTCAATTCCCATTTATTTGTATAGCGCTTCTTACAATACATATTGTTTCAAAGCTGCTTAACAAAAATGCAACAGAATGTACATTGCCAAAAACTGTTTTTTGTAATTATTATAGTAATTATACATCTTTATAGTAATTCAATTCAATTTTATTTATATAGCGCTTTTTACAATGTTACATTGCTTTAAAGCAGCTTTACATAGAGAAAATCTTCTAACGATTAGTTGGAACTGGATCATCAGAACCTTTGCTCCACTGCATTCCAAGCAATACATATGTGTATCTACATACACTAAAGAGACCATGTTAAAATGTCCTTCAAAACAATTAATGTACAATTAAATGTACTTCAAACAATGAGATGGCATCTTGTTCAGCCAGCGTTTCATCCACATCATAGCTCTCATCTCTGTTACCCTGCAAGAGAGAAAATATTGACACACTAAACTGAGGAGAGTGAAATTGAGGAGAGTGATGTCATAGAACTCAACCTCTACTCATCTAATGAAAGCAGACCTGAGTCATTGCCAAGTGCTCGGGACAGGAGGAAGAGGGAGTGGCAATAAACAGTCTGACAGTGAGCGCTTTATTTTACTCCGGACAGCAGTGTAGTCATTTTGAAAATGTGATCAGCCATTTTGAGAAAGACCAAAGGGCTATTTACCTCAAGAAGCAAAGTTAGCAGCCTCCTCACATCTCCACTGGTGTCTCCTTCAATGTCAGCCTCCAGGTCTCTGTCATGCACTGTTAGAAAAAAACAGGTTGTTTATTCCCAAAAGTGCTCACACCAGGTCTTTATGATATTCTGGTCTTTGAATATGGCTCAGTCCAAAATAGCACACTGAGCCAGTGGTGAAGCCCAAAGTTGTTTACTATTATACTTAATAATAATGTGTAAGTATAAGCAACTAATATTGATTTCTTAAACACCACCCATAAATATCACAAGATAGCCTTCATTTAAGCCTGTGTTTCATAATCTGATTTGTTTAATGTTTAAGAATGTTTTTACTGACTAACAATAGTTTATTTATTAAAGTTCACATTATAGTGCTTCTTCATATTCTTACATTTATTACATAACACTGATACAGTAATACAGCATATGGTGTTATAAATGTAACATTGATTTTCATGTACTTCTAGTTAAATTGTATCCTGCATTTAAATACAATTATCCAGTTAAACATATCTGACTGATTTAGTTATAATCTGAACTGACACAGGTCATGAATGCTAATGTAAAGATAAAGATATGCCAACATTTCAATTAATTTTAATCACATTAAAATACATGTGTCTTCAAATGCTAAGACAGGCACACTATAGTGTTTGCACAGACAAAATACAATACAGTTTGGAATTCAGGCTTTAAAGAGGAAATGACACTAAAAGCTGTTGTACAAGACTTCTATATTTCATGAAAATATGGATTTAATTGTTAAGGTAGATGGGTAATAAAATGGCTTCGTCTTACCTTGGGTGTAGGTCTCTTTGTAAGTGCCAATCTCCTATTAGAAAACAATAACAGTAAATAAATTCTAAATTCATGTCTGCTTTGACAAACACAGGAACTTTCAATTCAAAACAGAAGCACATACAGCGTTAGTTGCAGTGCACAGAATCTCCACCAAGACATTCTCATCTGTGCCCAGACCCTTCATGGCCTTCCTGAGTTCCTTAACAGCAAACACATGAGGAGGGTCCAACATGGCAATAATGGCCTTCTCAAAGCTTCCTGACAGCTCACTCTTCAAAACCTCCACCAACTCCTGCAAAACCAAACATTAATTTCTAAGTACTGGCTCTTCACTCTTTTTGTACACATTTGTCAAAATGATCAAAATGATTTCTTTGTGACATTAATGGATAATTTTGTCAGACCACTCACATCATCATATTTGTCAAAGTATGCCTGTTTGATCTCCAGTCTCTGCACTGCACTTCGATTGGCCAGGATGTCTATGATGGCCTGCTCATCAGTCCCTTGATAAAATGAAAAAAGGAACCAAACTAACCTACCAAAGCATAAATAAAATGCTCTTGAATAGTGGATGCTGGGGATAACTGTATTTAAAATTTTAATTGTGTTTGAAACAATAATATAAAGAATGACAGGGGCAACTCACCTAACCCTTTGCAGGCTTTACGAATGGCCTTTATGTCAGCAACAACATCAAAGTCCTCATAAGGAACAACCGTTGGCTGTCAAATCAAATAAAAACAAATACTTTTTTAATGTTCATGACGCTTGGCTCTAATCTCTGTGAATAATGTAATGCATGTATTATGTAAGCCTGGGTAACTAAGTAATAAACAATAGTGCTGTGTTATAGCTGTGAATTTTTGCCTTCGCTATAACATTGGCTGTCTTTTACATATGCTCTTTTGTTATAAATATAATTATGTTTTGTGAATGTGTTTAATAACGTGCTTAAATCAAAGTCTAAGTGAGACATATTATATGATTTGAAATTAATAACAAAAACATATTGATGAGCTAATTCCAAGATGCTTTAGTTGTGTTCCATTACACATTTTAAATATTGCAAAGAGGTACTTTATATTGCATTACTGTTACAAATGCTCTGAACATCACAACCATGATATAGTCATGCTTGCAGCTATAGTGTCATTCATGTTCATTCAAGAAAGAGATTAAATTAAATACAAAGGGCAATAACAATTACTTGCTCTAAAATTATTCCAGATTTTCTTTTCTCAGATAAACAGTGACAGAAAACATTACTGAGCACAAGTGGGTGCTATTTGTGCTGAAAGAAATTCATTGTGTCACAACTGTCCCCTCGCGATTGCCCTATATATGCCCCCTGTCCCCTACATAAAGCAAAAACTCAGGAATGCTCGGTGGATCCACCCTCTTCAAACACAGTAATCCCGGATGAAGGCCCCTTGTCTAAAAAACTGACGTGTCCCAGTCTACTCCCAGATCATTTCCTTTGCTATGAACTCACATAACGGGATTCTAACACAATAGCCTGTATAATCTAAATGTGCTTAATACACAGACTAAGCGAACAGAAATTAAATGTAACATTTGACTGTAAAAGCAATCATTGTACGCACAAAACTGCGCTATATACATTATTATTGTAGCACATTTTAAAAGGTCTTACCCAAAAAGACCTTTCATATGTCGTAACAATCTTTATTCTTTCAACTGTATACTATTTTTCTTTCCTTTTCTACGTAGGATCTTAAGATTGTTGGATTAGTGCGACAGTCCCATGACAAACTCTGCGGAGGATGTTAAAGTCTCTCTGACGCTGATGTTCATGCCTTTAAAGCATAATTAAAGATCGTATACGTACTTGACAGTTTCCCATGATGATTCTTTTTGTCGCTCTAATAAAAGAGGTTTGATGATAATGATGTTGATGATGACGATCTCGCGACTGCTGCCCGAACTAATGGCCGTGAGACGCTGCAGTTTCTGTAAATGACGTCAGCGCGTAGGCGAATAACAGGATGGATTTTAAGATTGTCCTATGAGACCCAGCGTTCTGTCGAAGTCTGTTACCCCGTCGAAGTCTGTTTCCCCATGTTTCCCCTACGTTTAGCGTTCCCACAACAAACAAACATAAGAAAAAAATACATGGCATTATAGAATACATGGCATTACTGTTATTTTCAAGATGTAGCGATACTAACTGAAAAAACATTGTCATGCATATAAAGTACTGTAAAATGAAAACCTAAATCGAGAGAGCGATGCACACGATACGATGTCCTATAGACGCGAAAATGTAAAAATGTATTCATATTTATCATTGTTTTTATTCATTGATTTATTTTTAACACATTACGTGACTGGATTATAACAATTATGATATTAGCTACTAATTAGACATTTAACAAAGATTTAAAAAAATATTAGTTTCTTAATGTCACACAGTTTAGAAAATCATGTTTAAAAACATTGTAAGTTTTTAGGCACTGTTTGTCTATTGTTCTAAAATGCATTATATGTATCTATAAATTGAATTGTATTATATAACTGGTACTGTATGTGTTAAAAAAACACAGAATGCAACGTAACAAAATTCCAGCCCTTACCTGAAAGCACAAGTCAATATTTCGGTTAAAATTTGCCTTCATTATACTCTTCAAAAATATAATGCTACTGGCTTTTGAGTTTAAAGGACATAATTCACAAAATGATATTAATTTAAGACAGCATTGAAATGTGTGAAAACTAAATATAAAATCGGAAAAAACAGTATTTTGTGTAATAGAACAACTGCCTTCAAGCAGATAGTCTGGCTTCAGCATGCCCCACAATCCCCACATATAGCAAGCAGTATAGAAGATGGACACTTCTGTGGCAAGCATTCAAATCACGTGAGGATTTTCAAAAATAAAGGACACTTTTATGTCACAATTAATAGAGATTACACAATTAACAGATGAATAATTAATCACAAAGCTCTTTAAAGCTGTGCTAATTACTATACTTGATTATATGAATGACGTTTCTGGTGAAATGTGGCCTGTACTGATAAAAGCGTGATCTATGCACAACAACAGCATATAGCCTGTGACTCACTTCCTCCACATAGAGGTGGTATAAAAACAGAACTTTGATCCTGCAAGAGCTCACACTAATCTCACTGCATGCTCAGATATAACATGTAAGGATGAGTAAAGTTAAAGTAAATCATAACAGAAGAATGTGTGGGTTTAACATGCATTGGACAGAATGAAGAATTCATAACACCATTTATTAAGGCACACCAAAGATAAAACTAAAATAAACTGATATGAATGAAATACTCTGTAATTGCAAGTAAAATTAGTCTCGAATAAACCAGAATACTCATCAGGTTTGTATTGGGAAACAATATATGCTACCTTGGAAAGTTGATTTGTATAAAGTAAAGTAAAAGTAAATTATGTTGGTTGATTTTATGATTCAAGTAACATTGATAACATTTATACTGATCCACTTAAAAATCAAGGTCAAAATCAAAAAGCAGCATATTTTAGGCGAATACACCTTTTTAGGGCTACAACACCTTTTATAGCATGAAATACTCATATTAAAAGTATTAGTAAACGATATAATCAAATCAAAACGACAGTACAAAAATGTCATAGTCATAACCATTGTTTAAAAAATAACATATTTAAACGTTAATACAAAATATCTTAATATGTAATAACATATATCTATTAATGTTTCATTTTGGTAACGGGACAAAAAGAGGATGTCTAGTGGTCAGTCTACTGAGTCATCACGGACAGCTGTGAAAGAATCCAAGAACTCATTGAAAAGATAAAAACTAATCTATTGGCGTCTTAACTATTAGAAAGTTAAGTAAAGTTAACAGCGTCCATGACGCTCAGACATTCTTTCACTTTTTCAATGCTGTTTTTTTCCACTAGATGTCAGTACAGGTCCGAATTACTGTCTGGACTGTCTGTCCAAACAATATACATGCAGCCTATACTTTATGCAACTGCTCTCCCTCTCTTTCTCTTTTCCCTCTGTCTCTGTCGTGCCATTAAAGTATTTTGTGTGTTTAAAATGTTTAAAATGCAATACAAATCTACTACGTCTACTATCTACAAATCTACTATGTCTACAAATCTACTATGTTATTTCTAAAGTATAGTTTTATGTATGTGTATATAGAATACTATATACACATACAAGCTAGCAGTACACTTCATTTTAGGAATGACAATAATTGTCCTATAGACGCATACAACCCTGGTAGCACATGACTTGTTGCTTTCATTTCTCATGGACACTTCGTTCTGGACAGTTTTTTAACCAATCAATGATCCAATCAAATGATGTCCTGACAATGCTGATTACCACCACAGAACATGCAAAAGTCACAGAACAATCCCAAGTTTTTTACTGATGGTAATGCTGGTGGTACATTAGCGGTGATGTCAAAAGCAGCAGACTATAAACTATAACGAGCCCTTCAAAAATTGGGCACTTGTACCACCATGGCACAGTGAACCATGGACACCACTTACATGCAACTTCAAGGTTATTTGACAGTGTAGCATGATACCATTTAAAACACATAACAATTTAAAATTATTATTAAAAACAATGATAGGCAAGATATAGTTCATACTGCCCAGTATTTATATTTGTTTTCCTTTCTGAACATATCCTTTGTATGTGTGTGTGGCGTGGGTGGATTAGTGTAACTGTACCATTGGTGCTGACAGCCTGGCACAGAGGAATTTCTAATGGAAATGATGTTCAGCATAGAGAGGGCCTTTAATTGGGTGAATATGTCATAAGGACTCAGAGTTAATCATAGCAAATAGAGAAGGAGAGGAAGTTTGGGTCGTTTGGGAAATAGTGAAGAATGTGGGCTGTTGTAGCTGGGTTTTAGTAATGTGTGCTGTACATAATTGGTGTCTGAATTTTGTAGATAACTGGATCTTTCTCCTTTATGTGACTGAAGTAACAACTTTATTTATTATTCAGCATTATTCTCTTAGATGATAAAGACAGTGGGTTTATATACAAAAGCAGAGTACACACAGACCTATATAGCTGTAAAGAGCAACTCCCTTAGATGGTATTTTTATACACTTAAAATAATAATTTAGGATTATGAAGAAAAATAAAAAGTCACAATTTATGCACAATATGTTTTTACATTCTATAGCGGCTACCCTAATTCATCTAAAAAAACAGCCCCTTGATACTTCTGTCAAAAAATCTGCAAGCAAAACATTAATGACACTATATTATTAGTCTTTTTAGATTTACATATATATCATTTGCACTGAGTTGCCTTTAAGATATGATGAGATGAAAGCAAAGGACCGTTATGAATAATCTATGTTTTAATGATTGCTGCGATATGGTGAAGCATTAGCTTATAAATATTAATTACCTGAAGTGGTAATGAAGTACCTAAATGCCAAAGGAGTTCTATCATACCAGGAGAGAGTTATCTATTAGTGTTCTCATTTATCTCATTGCAGTTTTTGGGCTGGTTCATGTACAAATGGAAGTATGCAACACGAATGCTGTGGATCTCTGCTTCATAGACACTCAGTTCCAACATCGTTTTTAAACTAATCATGTCACGTCAGTATAACCTAATTAATATTCATAATCTTTACCATGTAAGATTCATAATAATTCCTCTAAAACACCTTTATGAATCATAAGTTGAGGCATCAGGCCCAACCAGTGTGGCGGTCAGAAATAAATTTTAAAGATCTTCTTGATAATTTAAGCAGATAACATTTTAAATGAAGTTTTATTAACTAAATTCGGGAGGAGCACGGTCATGTAATCCAACCAATCATCACGCAACGACGCATATATATAGCCGTCCCTTACCTCGTCACATGAGTCTCGCAGCATTTGGCCAGTCGAACCCCGGCCTCATGCCCTGCAGCTTCCCCGGCTGCCTCTCATGCTATGCCCGGACCTCTTTCCTGCCGCAGCAGCAGACTCCCAACTCCAGGCGCACTCCCTAGCGTGAGGACGTCTCCGCTAGCGGCTCACGCCCCGACACCACCTTTTCCTCCTTCCACTCCCTCCTCTTCCCTTTTGCCTCTTCCTCCTTCCCTTCGGGAGCCATCTCCAGCGTGAGCCTGCCTCTGCAAACGGCCACAGCCTCAGACCCCCTTCCTCTTATTAATCCTCCTCAAACGCGTTCTTTAATTAGTTTTTTCTCTACTTCTCTTTTGCCAACTGAATCGCATTCTGTCTTTTCCAGAATTCTTTATTGCGTTCGGTCGATTTACTAGAGATAAAAAAAAATCACAGAAGATGCAAACTAAATTATCTCTATAATTGCCGAGCTTGCCCTGCATTACAGCAGCAGTCTTTTTTACACTTATTTTAAGATATTTTCAGCTAAATGCGCAGTCCGCATCGCCCAGCGTAATCAGTGTCCCTATTCGGACGCCCGGACACTGATCTCCCCAACAGCATATTTCTCCTCGTAAAGAAACTTCCTCGTAAAGAAAAAGTGTTCCCGTAGCTCAGTTGGTAGAGCATTGCCCTGGCAGCACAGGGTTTCTGGGTTCGTTTCCCAGGGGGCACATGCACTGACAAATGTATAGCTTGAGTGTACCACAAGTCGCTTGGTTAAAGGCATCTGCCAAATGCATAAATCAAAATTTTTTCGCCTGGCTTTTAAATGGTCTCTTCACCCTGACACCACCTTTACCAACTTTTGTCCGGTCTAAAATGCAGCAATGGATGCCAAATAAATTCCATAATTTTGGACTGGTGGGCATTAATTTAAAATTTAAAAGCTGCCATTATGTCTACTTTAGCCAACCCTGCAGCGTGGCCGACGGTTTTATAACATTATCACTTGATCGATATCGTGATAATGCAGAACGTATTCTTCGAGAGGAATAAGGCTGTTAATGTTAGGGAATGGAGCGTTAACATGTTAACATGTTTCTAAGCTTCATTACTATTAACATACTCACCAGCAGCAGTTACACCCTCCGTCTCAGCTACCACTCCGTTAACACCGCTCGCAATCTCGATGCAATGTTTTTATTTTGGCCTTCTTTGGTTTTCTCCAGTGCTCCGAACTATCCATCACTTCTCGCTTTAATCCGATTATCCATCCTACAATCGCCAACTTACAGATTTTAGACAATGAAACAATTACTTCTTTATTAAACAAAGTAAAACAGACCAAGCAAAGAAAGGCCATTTTATTTATACCTTTAACTTACCATCTCCCATTCAACCGTATCTCTCTCTCTTAAATTATCTGCAGTGTAGACGTTCCCTGGTCGAGTCTCCAAACGATCCACTTTTCGTTGACGACTTATCACCCCGTTTTAACGGTTTGGTTCCAAAAAAACTCAAATTATTCCTCAATCAATCCGGTATTCCAGCAGACCAATTTTCGAGTCATTTGTTCCGTATAGGCGCAGCAACCACAGCCACTCAAAAAGGTGTTTCACTATCAAATACAAGCTCTAGGCCGCTGGTCATCCAAAGCATTCAAAACATAGACTAGATCCAGCCACATCCGAAGACCTAGTCCTAATTAGCCGTTTTTTAATTATTCCCTCTATTCCCTCAGAACACTGTTAAGACCCGAGTTAAGAATGTAGAAACGAATCTTGCAAGAAAAAAAATTTCGTCTATTTCGAAACAGACCGACTGCTTGCCGGGCTTACCCCTCCGAGGCTGCAAGCACCTTAGCTTAAGTTCCTGTCGAATGCCGCGTTTCATTTTGTCCTTATTCCGCTTTCCAGCTGTCACATTCTTTATTTCGTTTCCTCCCCGTTTTTCAAATTCGTTTCAGATTTCTTGCGTAGTCCTTTAATACCGCCGGCTACAGAGTAATAAATCAAATATTCCGTGATTTGCAGTATCAATTTATTGCTAGTAACATCACTTTCGTTTAAGTCCACTACCCGACCGCTTGCGAGCCCTTCCGGTCGAGCTTTGCTTTATGCTTATCCCATCTTCCGTTCATTACGCGCATTTTTTATGCCGTTTTTCAATTTCTTTTCCAAAAAAATTTCCACTGTTTAATACCCTTTAAGTCTGGAGTAAGAATCAACCAATTTCATAATTTGCTGCTTTCTTAATTGCTAATACTTTGCCTTCGTTATGTTGTCACTACCCGACAGCCGGCGGGGCTTACCCATCCAGCGCCGCAAGCTTTTCAAGCTCCAGTCAGGCGCTTCGAAAGCCCTTCCGGTCCAGCTCCGTCCGTTACGCGCATTTCTACGCCATTTTTCAATTTTGTTTGAAATTTTCCACATTGTTTAATACCCTTCAACCCGGAGTAAGAATCAACCAATTTCGTATTTTGCTGATTTCTTAATTACTAACACTTTGCCTTCGTTATGTTGTCACTACCCGACCGCTGACGGGGCTTACGGGTCCGGCGCCGCAAGCTTATCGAGCTCCTGTCGGACGCTGCGAGAGCCCTTTCGGTCCAGCATTGTTATATTCAAATGCCTTCGCGCCGCTTTTATTTCCTTTACTTTTTTGGGGGGATTTTTCTTCCCGCGGCTGTCCGGGAATTATTCTGCTTTTTTGGGGGAGTACTCTGGGTTCGGGCCAAATTCCGAGCTCGGAGCCTCAGTGATAATTTGCGATTGCACGTTAGTGCGAACTCGTGAAATGAAGCTTTATTAACTAAGTTCGGGAGGACCACGGTCATGTAATCCAACCAATCATCATTTACATTTACATTTAGTCATTTAGCTGACGCTTTTATCCAAAGCGACTTACAAATGAGGACAGGAAGCAACTTCGATTACAATAAGAGACAGCAGTGAATAAGTGCTATACACATGGCTCAGGTTTTTCAACACAGTATAAAAAAGTTTTTTTTTTTTTTTCCATGTAGAAGTGGGGGTGTGTTAGTAAATTACTTGCGGAAGAAAAGACGAAAAAGATACGTTTTTAGTTGTTTCTTAAAAATGGCTAATGACTCTGCCATTCTGATGGAGATATGGAGTTAATTCCACCAACCGGGCAGCCCATGCAACTACGTATATATATAGCCAACTACGCATATATATATCATGCAACTACGCATATATATAGCCGTCCCTCACCTCCGTCACATGACAGTCTCGCAGCCACCCAATCACCTCACTCTTGGCTGGTATCTACCTCAGTCAAGGACGGGGGGAGTACTCTGGGTTCGGGCCAAATTCCGAGCTCGGAGCCCTCCCCCCAGACAGCACGCCAAATACGCATCAGTGATAATTTGCGATTGCATGTTCGTGCGAACTCGGGAATCAAAACATTTTAATGCTTATATTTTATTTAACAAACGTGTGACTAATTTAAAAGAAAAACAAAAATACATCTCTGAGTAATAGCTTTTAAAAAAGAGAAACTGAAAAAGAAACCCAGATATTTTACAAGCATTAGCAATAGAATTTGATGTATGCAGGGATTTTATCTGATAATTCAATCCACAATGCCCATGTTCCTCACAAAAAACAACTGGAAATTGAAAATATAAGCAATGACAATATTCACAATTATTTTAAATTTGATCATTTTTAATCCATCTACCTCGTGTCCAGTTTATGACTGTATACATGTATTTATACACTATTTTGCATTACCTGTAGGGGACTTGATAAATATATGATGACCTCATCTTTGATCTATAACACTTCCTCCAGTCACTGTGTCTGACATGTAAAGTTTTTTGTGCTAAAGCTCATATTTTCCTGCTTCCATTGAAGCACACAATATGTTCTTTGGAACATTCTCAACTCATGCTGAAATTACATGGATCATGAAATTTTGTGGATCCAGGTCTGCTCAGGCACTTGCTGTCAATAAAGCAAAAAGGGTAAACCAAAAAAATACTTAGTAAAAAAAAAGTTTAAACACTGAACATTTTTGAATAATGTTAAAAATGTTGGTGTGAGAAAGCCAACATGCTGATGTTTGACTTAAACTTGTGGTGCTTGTCAAGGGTGGAGCACACTGTTTCTATCTCACATACTTATTGGGGCTTGTCGTTATAAAATGGAGGAAAATTCCATAGGCTTAACATTGGGCTAAATTTTGTGATGACAGATCTGCATCAGAATATTGTAGAGACCGGAGTGGGCTCATATTTCTCAGCTTGAGGATCAGCAACAGATGGTGACATTTCAACTTCATAGACAATGATTTACCCTTTTGATTCAGACAAAAGATTTTCAGATTTACGGTACCCAGCAACCATGTAATGAAATGAATAAGCCATATCTCAGCATTAGAACATTGTAAAAACATGTGTAGTCTTATTTGACTAGGGTTGTGAGTGGGCTTTAGGTAATGACCTGGCAATCATTTGAAACACCCATTTTTGAGCACCCTAGCCATTTCAAAACATCACGAATAAGCCATATAATCCATATCTATCATGTTAAATCATGCTAAAGCATGCTAAATCATGCTAACTAAATCATGTTAGCATCATATTAAAACCATTGTTATTGTCATGTTAAAACATGGTAGCATTGTTAAATCATGCTAGCATTATGTTAATCACACTATCACATTTTTAAAACTATTTTAAATGTTTAGACTATACTTTCCCAAACCAACATAAAGTTTGTCCTCAAACTTTATCTAGTTGTTTAGTTCAACTTTGCTGAAAGTGAATAAAATTGTATTAAATTTGAAAACACAAAATAAGTGGGATGGGATACAGTCTGGACACATTTTTGCATTCTACTTCATAACTTCTACTTCCTTCTGTTCCTAGTAACAAATTACATGTCAAGCAGTACCTGTATACATATTGCTTTTTATATTAAGTTATTTTATTTTTATAAATTTAAATCATTACATTTTTTACGTTTATTATACTTAAAACTTTTACATTTGGCAGACACTTTCAGTAACTATCTTTCATACCTTTAATAATGCCCTGTATTTATATTGTATCAGTAATAGTATTAGTATCAACAAAGTATGTAGTGTCAATATGCCACACATAGTATTCACTTATAAATAAAAGTAATTCATAGTGCCAGTAGAAAGTGGACATGTGGGGGTTCAATAGAACATATCACAGATTAGAATTTAACATGTTTTTCCCACTGCTGTTCTGATAACACTACAAATATAGGAAATCATAAAACGGAAAAAGGGTTCTGTATAGAGCTATTAAACAAGAGTTTATGAAACATTTATGAAATCATGACCTCTGCAGTGACCCTTTAGATAGCGATGTAATATGTGTTAGCTGCTCTGGAATAAAATTCTTCTTCAATTGTGTCCATGTAGAACAATGCTAGTCTCACAGTATTGACTGGCTGTTCGTTGCACTGACAGAGTGCTCTTGAAAAGACAAATCAATACTAAAGTGATTTGTTTATACTCTTTCAGCATGCTTTTACCTTACATTACAGCTCACCGGGAACTCATAGAGTTCACAATGCCAATAGATCATTAAACTTTTGTAATACAAGGACAGATCAAGCTTGCTCTCAAAGTTTGGAAGATGTGAAAAAATTGCAACACTAATCAAAAAGACTTTAGTTTGGTGCCTCCACCTTCATATTTAATTGACCTCTCACTAAACCCTGCCCAGAGACAGGCACAAACACTTCAAAAAGTATGTTATAAATTACAAATACTTACTCATCTGTATATACTCATCTGTATACTTATATCTGTATATAAATAAAATACAAAATACTGGTTTAAGAAATTTATTTAATTAAAATACAAATAAACTGTCATTTGAAAATACAAACGTACATACAACAAAAAAATTCATTTATACTTCATTACATTCATGTAATCCTTAATCAAAATCATTAACCTCCCCTCCCCCTCAAAATGACATTTCTTCTCTTGATAATGTATGTCTTGGCAAGAGGACAGGACTCTATTGTCTGATGGCCAGGCAGTTTCTACCTCTCTAACTTCCAACAATTTATTATTACAATCAGTTACCGAAGTATGAAATCAAGTCCTTTCCTACATTTTTTTCCTCATTCCAGAAGCTGCTTTACTGTGTAATATATTCACCACAGAGAATAAAAACCTTTGCAAATTTAAAGACAACTGACTGTGTGTATATGAATAAAGACAGGCATTTTGACAACTTTGTCAGTAATGAGTTAAGATGAGGCTTAGCAAAGTGCCATTTCCTCAGTGACAAAGTTTTCACCATATTATGGAATGTCTTCAGGCAATACTGAAATCAAGTATTTATACCATATTTATATGAGTCCACTGGAGCTTGGCTATTAACAGGAATATAAGAACCTGATATCTTAATGTCTTACCCATTTTCCCCATACAGATAATTGATCTCTGTCAGAAAGACTACAGCATCTCCATAAAAGCTTTTCAGGATCTGAGCCAAACATGCATATGAATATCCTAAAGAGGTTACAATGTAGAAGGCTTTTAAATTCTTCTTTCAAGTTTAAAGTAAACAAACCTTAAAGAGAACTTAGACTGCCAGAACACAAATTTACTTTCAGAAAAGGCCCTGAGCACTTAGGCCGGAACCTTTGTGGAGAGAGCAGTCATTATTAATGCAAGCAAAACCGCTGATGCTGCAACACCAATGAAGAGATTTTTACAAATGTAATCATTAGGGGAAAAGTGTTCCATACAGAAACGTTTTAAAGGTTGAATTAGTGTTGCAACAAAATTATTAAAAGAGTGAGAAATAGTTATATGTCGTCTCAGCCAATAAGTTACAATAAGAGCTGGCAAAATTCATCCATCCTTTTGCTATGCCATTTGTAATTTGACCTGAATCTGATCTGGCTGCTGTGCAACTTCCAAGTGGCAAGTTGCTGGACTTGAGATGTTACCCACCTATAAACATCATGTGACTTATGCCCTTTTACATGTGTACCATGCGATTAATTTTATTCAGTCAACACAAATACTGCTTTTTGTAGAAATATTTATTGCAGAGGAGGTATTTTTTATGTACATGCTATCACAATGTTACACAATATAAATCTCCCAAATATCTTGTGTACGCTATAAGCTTGTCATAGAGCATTTAATATAACAAGCACATAATACAGTGGGTAGGGTACAGTTTCACTCACTATACAACTTGTAACAGTCCAATAATGATCAAAGATTGTTTTTTAAATTCTATCAAGGGCAGTGAAACATCAGTCTTACTAATTTCGCATTATCA
Organism: Botia almorhae; assembly: GCA_036877575.1. Taxonomy (NCBI): domain Eukaryota; kingdom Metazoa; phylum Chordata; class Actinopteri; order Cypriniformes; family Botiidae; genus Botia; species Botia almorhae. Next base: position 18,040 of record JAZGTJ010001486.1, on the reverse strand, counting down.
TGCAGAAGCAACGAGAGTAACAGCTAAGACAATACCTTGTTAAGTAGTAGGAGTGTCCCCGACACACAACAGTGACAAGGCCATGTATGGGGCCCAAGTAAACGAGCTAACCAAAATTATTTTATAAATAGATAAATAATCACTTCAGTAAATTCCAAAAACTGAACTAAATATTGCACCAAGACAATGAAATATTACCAAGATTACCATTAACATTAACAGGTCATGAGTTGGGTGATAACATCATACCACACAGAGATCAACTCTTAGTTGCAGATGGGTAAAATTCGTAAACTAGTGGGATGCACTACAATACAACAACCATTCCCAGAAACATTCTTTAAGTAACAAAGCTGGTCATTTTACATATCCATATAAGCATAGATTAATAACTGTATCCGGAAAGGAGTTTGTTTTCATCAGAATATGGGATGACTACAAAGTTAAGGGGCAGTAGAACTAGGTTGGTAAAAGGTTCCCTAAATATATCTATAAATCCATGAGCTCATATGCTGATGACAATATCTGAAATTTTGAGATCTAAATGACAAGGATGCATTATCATACATCTAGGGACCGCAATGGCTCTTTTTTGACTATTTGCTTTAGTACTGCATTGGTCTTTGCTACTGTGCAGTATATTTTTATGTTTCCATCATATAACAATCACAATTTAAGTTATTTAAGTTAATAATAAGGTATTATGTTTTCCTTTATCACAATATCACATGAAAGTGTACAATGCAATTGGTATTATTATCGTTATTAGCAACATATCTAATGAATTCTGTGATGTTTTGCAGTATTAGTTGGTTTGTTTCACTCTCACTAAAACATCCCATTTTATCTGATAAAATTACAGAAATCAGTACAATCATATACAAATTCTAAAAGATAAAAAAAGATAGATTAAAAGATATTTCTAAAAAACTTGAAGATGACACCATAATCTAAATTCTTATAGACAGATTTTAGGCCAAATCTAAATTGAGTTTCACCAAAGACTATGTCTAAAGGGTATGGTATGCTAAATGTAGTATACTGATTTACAATACAAGAATATTTAATTTATAACAGTTACAGCATTCAAAATGTACTGCAAAACAGAAATGAACCTCCTTCCACTATGGAGAGACCAATATTTGACATCATTTGATTCTTTCATTAGAGTGTATGGAATTATATTTTTACGAACGTTTTTAACTTCTTTGGTACATATAAGATATATACATGATAAAATGCTTCCAGTGTATTCTTGCTATTTCATAGTGTGCACACTGCAACACAGAACAACAATATCTGTATTACATTTAAAAACCATTTAGTTACTGCAGGATTGGGTCTTCAGGATTGACTTTGCAATCGCAATATGTGAAAGCAACATTTATACGGACATTTTACATGTAATTAGTATCAGGCATCATACTGTACAACAGTTCATGCCTCATGTGCAGGCCCACATGGAATCTGTGCATGCAGAAAACTGGAATACCATTGTCCTTCACAAAGTTAACCTTACTTACCCTAAGGTAATTTTCTCATGTCCTACTTTCTGTGTATTGGTTAAATATTTTGAAGAAGTTTATTTTGTGCTATGCTACTTATAAGAGTGTAAAGTCGGCTCCATTAAACATATTTTTCCACATTTAAAAAAAAACATTCCATAGAAATCAATAACTTGTCCTCCAAAGCTCTGCAGATTCTGTGTAGGCCCACTCATGTGTTGTGACACCATTATGTACCTTTGACATCATTACAAAATAACCATATGTTAAGAAGGCAATCAAGATATGGTCACATTCCAACAGTAATTCAGATACATTGTTAATTCACATTTCATCAGTGATCACTGGACATGTTTCTGGATGTGTTTTGCTGAGCTACTGATAAGTTGTCAAAATATATAGTGAGAACAAAGTTTTATTTGTATATTAACATAAAATAATAAAAGGTTACCAGATATGTGTTAAAGAGATAAACTTGAGGCTTGGGCAAGAATTTGGGACAGAATATGAGATACAATGGAACTTGGTATGATGTTTAAATTTATCACGAGTGGTCTAATCATTAATAGAGAAAAAGATATTAGAGGCAAAGACAAGTAATCCCTAATGATTGTGCCCCACGCTGAGAGAAACAATAAACAATAAGTTTATGGTCCCATAAACTGAGTATCGTCCATTTGTTTTTTATTGTACCCTATTCAAAATTAATTTGTATTTTTTTAACATTGCTAATATATAAACTAAATCTCATTTCTTTTCAAAAAAATTGAATTTAAAAAGAAGCTGATTCTCATCAAGTGATTCTCATCAAGGTTTCACATCTCCCAATTTAAAGTAAGACTGACAGGATTATGTAAGTAGGCACATTTAGGATAATGTATCAGCAAATTTGGAAGAATTATGTATTTTTTTAGTTAAGAAAACAAATCATATAGTATTGCAGGTGTGCACATGATCTCACTGCAGTGAAAACAACAACAACAATAATAATAATAATAAAAATAAGGCAATAAAAAGAAATGAGGGCAAATAAAAAAAGTGTTATTTTAACTGTCTTTCTAGATATGTTCTTTACTAAAGTGCTACAGGCTAGTTTTACCAGGAGCTGTATAAATTCAGCTAACTGTACATATGTAGTGTTTATATTATGCTGTTGAGGTCTGAGTTCTTGTATTTATTGGATTTACCTCTACCTCTAAAAATACCTCTAAAAGCAAATATTTGCTTTTGCACAAATGAAACCCTAATGTATGAAACAAAACCAAAACAAGGTAATGGACCAGGCTTACTCCATGACACTTCATGCATGGTCCAGATAAAGACCTTCCTATGTAACAAGAACTTGTACAATCTTTTGTGGAAGTCATAGTCAAGGAGAGGCTACAGATGCAGCTATTAAAAGTTAATAAGGATACATGTGATGAGTATAGGCATCTTTTATCTACATTGCACATACAGAGTTGCATAATTGTAAACTACTATTTCTATTTAAAGGTTCAACAAATACTTCAGAATCTGGAATGCTTGGTGAGTTGTTGCATTTTTTTGTTTTCTTTTTTATTCTAAAAAACACAAAAGGAAAACAAAATGTTGAAGAGAAAGGCAGCTTGTGCAACTTGTTGATTTTCTTCACCAAATCACCAAGTTTATATTCCATGGTGTATTTATGACAGAAAAAGCACATACAACGAGGACTAACTAATGGTTCACTTAGGTAAAATGTCATGCCTTTTTTGTTGATGTTTGGTCATCAAAGTCCCAGGGGCAGACATCTGACATTTTAATACCACTAGTAACTCTGCCTTTGGAATTTGGACTTTTCTGTTTTCCAGTGGATGAAGTGGTGCTTCTCTTTGCTTCTGTACTTGTTGCCGCATCTTCAAAATCCCAAGGGCATACCTCTGCTTGCTTGCTTTTTGCTGTTGCAACATTTGGGCTTTTCTGTTTTTCCTTTGATACAATTTCCTGACTATTATCAACATCCCATGGACAAACCTCAGCTAGTTTAAACTGACTGACATGTCTTTCTTTAGGCTTGCCAGAGGTGAGATTTTCTTTTGCTTCTGATTTCCCTGTTTCATCATTTGCACCTTTTGCCTTCTCTTTTTCTGTTTCTAATATTCTGACAGGGGAAGTTCCCTTCTTTAAAGCATAGGTCTCCTTTGTTTTAGAAAACTGAGAAGAACACAGAATCTTTTCAGAGATGGGACTTGAGACAGTTTCATAGTCCCACGGACACATGTCTGCCTTAGAGGGTGGGCACAGTGAGCTGCCTGTGGATTTAGGGGACTCAGAGAGAGTCTTTGCTTTGCCCTCTGTAGGTGTAGTACCCTTGACCTTGACTTCAGTAGGTGAGGAGCCTGTTTTGCCTTTGATCTCAGTTGGCGTGGTGCCCTTCTTACGCCTGCTCTGATCAAGGGGGCAAGCAGAATCCTTTGGTTTGCTCTGCACTTCCTCAGCGTCCCATGGACAGACGTCGGCTCTTAGAGCCTTTGTGACCTCGCCAGATGCTTGATGTTGGGATTTTGCAGGCTTACTATTGGAGTGAAGTTTTGGCCCCACTGCCTGTCCACGGACCTCATTTCCTTCCTCCCACGGACATTTGTCTGTTAGGTCTACGACCTTCTGGTTTAGATGCCTGGCTACAGAGGGTGACTGCTCTGTACCTTTCTGTTTCTGTTGTTGCTGCTTTGTCACCTTGTTGCTGTTTCCATGGACTGTTGTGGTCTGCTCTGGGGCAATAGACACATGTTTCTGAACCTTGTTTTCTGAGGGGGTGGGCAAGTCCTCCACTTCCCAGGGACACACCTCTGATAGATCATATAGGTCTTTCCCCTTGGTTGGTTCTGAGCAAATTGAGGGTTGGCTTCCGCTCATCTGTTGCTTCATTATACCAGTTTTGGCAGCAGTCTGCTTGTACTCCACTGATTGACTGACAATCATCTTTGGATAACCTTCCTTTTCTTCAGCTTCAGCTGGGATCCCGGCATCTTTGTTCTTTTGATTAACTTTCTTTGTTGGATCCTCTGCAGCTTGGGCCTTTCCTGTTAGACCAAGTGTCTTTTCTTTGGCACTGGCAATAACACTTAGAGACTTCTGCAGCATGGATGTTCTTGGGTGAATTGGTTTCTTATCAGCTGTCAGGTTGTGGGCACTAGCTGACTTGCATACCAAAGGAACTGACTCTGTTGACTCACTGGCTGCATCAATCTTCTCAGACTTCTTGACCAGCTTTTTACCCATCAGAGTTTCAAGTAGAGAGCCCTCAGTGGTTGTTACTTCCATCTTGTCAGTTACTGAGCTACTAGAATCCTCACTATGGTCACGAACATGGTCATAACTGCTATGGGATTTTTTAAGGGAGAAAACTTTGTTTTTCAAGGACTCGTCTTTAGCAGGCTTTACAGAGTGTGATGGGTCAAAAGGGTTTTTCCTAAGGACACAGATGCTGTTGCGGTTACTCCCATGATCACCCAGGTCCTTGTCATCACGGCTGCATTGGCGGCCCATTGTCTCTGGGATCTCTGTTATGCGCCTCATGAGGGAGCGTCCTAGGCCTTTCTTGGAGCTGCGCTTCTTTTGCAGGTGAGGATTGTTGGCCAGCATCTTTTTTCTCTTATAAATCTCCAACTGGGAATAGAGTTTCTTCAGTTCTTCCTGTGGATTTGAAGACAAAAAGGCCTATTAATTGACAAGAGAGAATTGTTAAAATTAATCGATTCTAGTAACAGTGAAGCAGACGCTTTATTGCACATAAAACATGCAGAACTAGTCATCATATGCAACTACAGACAGTGCTTTTAAGACAATAGACCAAAACAACATGCTGTTTCACACTAAATAAGACAGGACAGTCTGGGACAGTGTTAAAAACTAAAATTTTGTGTTTTATTGTTAGGTCTGAAACAGCCTCTGAAGAACATTGATGCTATTAGTGTGGTCTTGTCTTGATGTCATCAGCGTTTCTTATCCTAAGAGCAGAAATTAATTATCCCATTAACAAAATGCCCTTCCTGTAAACAAAATTACAGTCTTTGGTGAGAGACTTCTTCAGCTCTAACAAACAAACAAAAACCTCTGCTCACGTTGGTACGTTTTTCCCAAAGACTGTCGCAAGACCTTACGCCACAGCCATTAATAGAACTTAGCTGGCCCATTTCCTCTGGTGTCTGCAATAAAAAACTGCCATGGCTCAGTATGTTTGTCAGCTAGGACAGGGGGTCAAAAGATATTTGAAGATTATGAAATGTCAGTTATTTACTAAGGCAGGAGGGAGTCGAGGAGAACAGGAAACCAGCAAGGAAATTGGGCACTTACCCGAATGTCCTCTGGGTCCAGACTATGCTCACTCCAGGCAGATGTGATACTGCTATTCAGGTATGACCCTGACCGCCCCATGTCCAATTCATCTTCATAGGCCTCTGTAGCAATGTCATCCCTTAGATGTGTGCCCGCAAACAAGAACTGTGAAAAAGAAATGAGCATTTAAAAAATCTCACTCATAAATGAAAAGTATGTTATTATTTACTAACCTGCATTTCATTGCATATTTATATCTTATTACGTTCACTGTGGAAAAGAAAAATGTTTAAGAATGTTTATGCAACCCTTTCTGATACAGTTCATAGTGACTACATCTGTTAAGCTCCCAGATGACCATAAAACAAGTCAATGTGTCTAATTTTTTGGTAAAACTATTCAATAGCTTTGTGTGAGGAACAGATTTGTATTTGATTCAGATAAATTATGTACCAGGGTTTAAGTCACTGACAGTAAACATCAACAGGTCTTGCATGTCTGTTAACTGAACATGGATATGTTAGTCTGAATATGTTGGATTGATTTTTGCAGTGACTATGAACTGTGTGAAGGTTCTTTAAAATTTTCCTTTTGTTCAACAGAACAGTGTACAGGTTTGAAGCAACATGAGGGGGAGTACTTCATAAAAGTATTTTGATTTCAGGGTCCCACAAAAACTGATGGCCAATATATAACTCAACAAACAAATGAGGGTGGTGGGTTTACCTTTGGCACAAGCAGTAATCCTAAAGTCACAGTCACTGTCAAGTGTGTATGAGCAAAGAATAGCATGAGCATCCAGTCTGGGTGCAGTTCTGAGGCAAGAGTGAACCTGTAATTGAATTTGCAAAAGCTTGTAAGTCATAATTATATTTATCTACACTTAACACAGCCACTATAATTTTTGTAGAATGTAATCTGGGTAGTGGGTCAATCAGCTAAGTAACTACTTCACAATACATCACACAAAATGATACATATAAATTTTTAATACACTGAGATCATAATATTATAATTGGATTGCAATTGTATCTGCAACACATGAGAAAACACATGAGAAAGAACCCATGTGTATCCATGTAATCTCCTGTGTAATTTGTGTCAATCTTGCCAATGACACCTTATGGCACAACACATAAATCTCTACAATAAAAAACACAGAACCAGGCAGTGTGATTTCAGCCTATTAAAAAAACAAATAAATTCCCAGCGTAATATTGCATTACTCATAATTGTCAAGTAAGATTCACCAATCAAAGTGGGAATTGTACCCTTCTAGATCAAAAGTAAATCATGTGTTTACACTTAATGTTTACAATGTCTTGTGCTGTCTGCACTTGTTTTTACACTGTGCACTTTATGTATATACTGTTTATTATGTAGCCCTGTATGTCTGTGATGTTTRGTGTTTGTCTCATGTAGCACCTTGTTTCTGGAGGAACGTTGTCTCGTTTCACTGTGTACTTGTATATGGTTGAAATGACAATAAACTCCACTTGTAACTTGTAACTTGTAAATCCCCGTTATATATAGCATTGCAAATGGCATGTTTTTCTATGTTCTTAGTCAAAATATATATTTGTAATTATTTTTATATCTTATTATACATTTCTAACAGAAGACATCTTACAGTTAATAATTTTTTTTTATTGTTGTTGGTGATTCGATTTCATTATTTACAATGCTTCATAGGATTAGTTAATTGCCATATAGAGAAACAGAAAATGAGAAATATGTCCTCAACTAAGGTCGCTAAAAAAGGGTTTTCACTGTTGTGCTCTATAGAATAAATATTATAACTTAATCCAGCTTTGAAGCAGCACCTAGAAAAAATGTTTTACCCACTGTTCTCCCCCACAGACCTTGGTGGTATTTATAGCTGTCTTTTATCTGGGTTTAGACTACACGTTCAATTTGATTTAAATAATGCTATGCAGGATCATTAATAATTCTGAGAACCTATTCAGTCTGAGTTTTTACCAACAAGACACAATAAATACATAGTTGTATTTAAATACATAAAAATATAAATACATACTTGTATATAAATACATAGTTGCATCAAAGTATAAAATAAACACCCATTAGTGAAGCCCATAGCATCAGCTATCAAGGAAGCTTTGTTTCAAAACTCAGCATGGTGACTTGATGTTCAATATCTAAGCACCTGTCTATATATCAACCAAACCAAAAACAAAGCTTAGGTGTCTGATTTGAGCCTTCACAAGCAGTGACTTTTTAAATTGAAATTCACTTGTGCAATGTGAATAGTGCACATTATGCAAACTGCACAAGTAATGTTTAACAGCTTGTTTAACTGTAGCATCCAGCTAAGCTAATAAATCAATACTCTAGCAAGCAAACATAAATATGGAACCCAAAGAAATATTGCACTGATGCACTGCTACAATAAATAGCATGTTCATGCATATTCAAGAAAGAAAAACTGTTTCATAAGTTTTCATTTTACTGCTGTTACATCACCATCTGTGAGGTAAACCAGAAAGGACCAGTGTATCTAGTGTGCTGAAACTATTGGTCTCATAATGACTGTTAATGATGAAAGCACATACACCAAAATACAGTTATTCACTAATGCTAACCCATGGCTCTTACTACATTTAATTACTGTAGAAACAGTGAATGGATGCAGTGTGGCAATGCAGCAGTTCTGAAAATCACATGTCTGGCCTTTGAAGTCATCCTTTATCTTGTGTAAGAGTTCAAACTAAGTCCTGCTTGAATAAGTCCTGCATTACAGGCTCGGAAGCCTTAAACTGAACTGGACACAAAAATATCAGACTCTTGAAGAAAAGATTGCTTCCTTGGTCCTTTTTATCCACATTATAGCACAAGGTACAGAGCATCCATCCAATATCCTTTAAACATTTAGAAACTTAGAAATAGGGTGCACATAAGATTTACTAACAAAGTGAGAATCTCAGAATAACTACAAAAAATTATTTCCAAAAACTTTCTCATGCCCTTGGCAGTTCATTTACAAATGCCTAAGGATAAAAAACCTTTAGCTGTGAAGACCACACCTCAAATCAGAATAAATTTACATTCATTTCCAGACTGGTTTATATTGGTAATTGTGCTTTGGGCTGCTCTGGAAGGTGGAAATGCATAGCTTTTTTGGTAATGGTGGTTGACCTTAGAAGTCATAATTCCCTACAGTTGTATAATGCTTTTGTAATGCACCACTCAAGGTGTGGTAGGGCAATCTTCCACCTGCTTCTGGTGGCAAGGAGATAATGGAGCCAGTTCAAAGATGTTCATAACTGATTAGGAAGCCATGTTGGCAAAATGGCCAGGATGTCAAGGTTACATTATTACAATACAAGAAAAGCCCTGGAATTTGGATTAACTTTAAAGGCAATCAGGATCTCAAGTCTTATTAGAAGGACAATGCCTTTATAAACCAAAGCATATTTGTCATTACTGGGATAATATGACCCACTAAGGAGGTTTAATTTGTTAGCATCCCCATTCATCTCAATAGCAATTACTTGGTTGGTACATTTACTTTTGAGCATGTTTTTGAGCCAGTAATTTTGGGCTGTAAATGCCATCTGACTAATAACTCTGGAGTGGCAGGAAAATTATGAAAAAGGTCCTGAGTCCTGACATACTGACAGAATTGATTGGCTAACAGCATCAAAAAAATGCACACAGTTCCACCTGTTGCCACTGGATAAGCGATGTCTTTAAAAGTCAGCAAAGGAGAAAAAATCTTCACTTTTAACAGCAAGATTGGAATCTATAATATATTAAAATATTGTGATTTCCATGTTGCTTACCAAAATTATTAGTTCAAAACAAACAGCTTCTTTTGAATGGCTGCAATTTTTGCATCTACGAATAAGAGCTAACTGGCCCAAACCTTCACCCCACGTGTTCCACAGTGAACACAGGGTGCAGAGCCCCTGCTGGCCTCATTACCACCTCCTCCAGTAGCAACCTTGGCTTTCCCCAGGAGCACTTCCTTCTAGGTACTGACCAGGCTCAGCCTTGCTTAGTTTCAGAGGAAAACCAATCAAGAGCTGCAAGGTGGCAGTTGCTGCCTTGCAGGTTAGGCTAATGAAGCGACTTGGTGGGGTCACCAGCACACCAGCATCCCAAGCTAGTATAACACAACATATGCTTTTGAGCAGGTAATCCAAATGTCAGTAGCAAACACTTATCTTATTTCTGAAGCAAGCTCCTCATCAGAGAGGTCTCTGTTACCATGACATTTATATATGGCCTTTACTCAAGATGTCACTGGGGTTCGTAATTGTAAAGGATAGCAAAGTGTCTACAGCTAGTTATTAAAGAAAGAAATAAAGGTGACTTTCCAGATGAACATTGACATTTGGTTGAAATGTGGATATACTAAATATGGAAATGTGTTGAAATGTGGATAAATATGGATATACTACCATAAAGTTAATTAGAACATTACAAAATTTGATTCTCTGCAAAAAGGAGTGACTGTATACTTAATACAACAAACCACTAATTCTATAAAGCAGAGCATCTGTGCAACACTGTTGGAACATTAACATTGATGGAATACTGTTGCTTGTGTGAACGGCACATATGTGTATTTACCAGCAAAGTTATTCTTTTAAATTACTGGTCATTTAATTACTCAAAAATACTTTATTTATAAATGTATAACATTAGTTGTTTAAGAGTATAGGCACACATCATTTGCATGCTTTATAAAAGTAAAATTAAAAATTTAGGTAACCCATACTTGAAATGTGACCTCTGCATTTAACCCATCCAGTGAGTGGTGAACGCACACACACCCGGAGAAGTGTGAGACTGGATGGTCACTGCTGAGATCTTTTGTTGCTATTCACATTTCTATAATAAAAACCAGTTCTCTGATTAGAGAATCTTTCTTTGGGATTGTACAGTAGGTATTCTTACACAAATTAAATGTTAAGCATGACTTTTTAAATGTTAAGCATTCTGTTAAGATTATACTATGCATACTACGAAGTATATTTTATTGCTTAGCCTCAAAACCTTTCTAGAAAGTTTTATACCTTATTGTCACAAATTATTTTCTCTGTGAAGAAAATAAGTTGAATTTTTACCTATTGCTGTGCTCTATTTAGCAGGTCAGATACTTACCTTATAACATGGAATAGAGCAGAGAGGATGAGCTCATTATGCACCGCAATGGCCATGTAGCGTGGCTCATGAAACGCTGAGGGGACGGTTCTCACTGCGTAACACAGATACACACCCCAAAGCAGGAAAAGGAACTCAGCTGTTGGACAGAGGCAGTCAAGAGTTAATACCCAACAGACCAGAATCTCCTGTCCAAGGTCTACCTTCTCAGGAAGTGGCTGTAGAAATTTTCTGTTACAAACCAATATAGCACTAGACTGAAAACATCAGCATGGCAAAGGAAAAAGACATTCAATAAACGCAATAAAAGCCATCGAGATTGCCTGTATTCTCTGGACAATGCTTGACAGACAACTGCAAATGAAGATGTCGAAAGCCAGTCCGGAGTTGTATAGACCTCCCATCCCCTATTGGCACATTCTATACAATGTCAGCCAGCAAGCTTGACAGACAGCAATAAACATCTGTTTCCCCCCAGTGAACATCTGTCATCATGAGTGTGACATGTTACGGTCCAATTGTTAGAGCGGCACATTCCAGTCTGCCCTGTGTTAGGACAAGACATCAGAATAAACATTTGTGCTGGGTTCTATTTGTCACGGCCCTGTCGACGGGGTCTATTACTTTCTTACCTGAACTACTAATGTAATGATCTGTAATGGTCCAACACAGTCAATAATTTGGAGCCTTTTTTTACGGAAAGGGTGGAGGAAAAGGAAGCAAATAATCACATTTATATAGCAGGAATTAAATCACATTATTAAACAAATGACACAAATGAGGGTTTTGGGTTGTACCATCATTATTTTAAAGTCATATGAAATAAATGTTAATGTAAGGGTGGTTTCACTACAGTGGTTCAAGCTGTAGGAATGGCGAAATGACTAGAAAACTGTTAACAGCAAGATTGTATAAAACTGTATATTTTCTGTCAATTTCCACCCTTCTGCTACTTATACCAACGACGGAAATAAGCGCAGTTAAGATAACAATAAATAATCAGTAAAGCGAAACTAGTTGGTACAGAGTTTATAGGTGAAAGGATTTATTACCATTACTGCCTGAAGTTATACAATGAAATGGTTATAATGAAGATGCATGTAATTGGTAAAATAATACATGCAATTAACTTTAAACAGTGTATGTGAAGAATATTACCTTAAAGAATAGAAATAGAGAAAGAAAGACGAGAAAAGACAGGCCTGAAAGTTGGGCCTAGAGCTCAGATAGAGAAGAGCATAAAGTAAGGGCAGAATCCAAGAGCAGAGCTCAGGGAAAACACCCAAAGGAAAGAAGAGCATGGAAAAAGAAGATCCAGAGCATATCTTACATTCCCTTTTTATCCTTCCTTGACCATGTGACTGAAACCAACCTAAGATAATCAAACTGACCAATCAGAAGACCATGTTTAACCCCCACAGTAATGGACAAATGGCAGACCCCCTACATACAACACAAACACCTCAGCCAATAGCCTTTGTTTTCTATTAGCTTATCTGTGGGCTCAGGAATGAAAGGAAGAAGATGGTTGCGACACAGCAACAAATGCCATTTAATATGCAACCCTACATTACCAAATAATATATAGTAAAAATATGTATCATTAACTAATTGATTCTTTAAATCATGCTTGTAACATTAAAAGCAGGGTAGGATATTTGTTCTCAAAACATTTTTGTTATTATGATCATTCTGAAGTGAAGTGATCTAAATATATTTATATTTATCTTCTGTTTGCTCAATCATGAAATTGCCTTATGATCAAGTGGAAAGCATTTGATCTACTCTGTTACTGCATCTGAAATTTCAGTTCAGTATGGTAGCGTTACTGTATGCACTGAATTCGATGAAGAATTCTCCACTGGTGATCTGAAGGTTCTGCCCAACTGTTAGTACCCAGAATTTCAAAAACAAGTGCTGGTGGTAGATCCTTCTCGTATTTGGCACCCAAACTTTGGAATAGTCTTCCCAGTGTTGTCCGGGAGGCAGATACACTNTGTCTTTTTAAATCTAGACTAAAGACCCACCTCTTTAATCTTGCCTACACGTAGTCATATGAATTTATTACTCAAATCCCCTAAGGGATTATTAGGCTGCATTAATTAGGTAAACGGGAACCGGGAACATTCCCACAAGAGCAGATGTACTGGCTCCACACTAAATCTGTCTTTCATTCCCCAAGGTCCTGTAGTCAGCTGGATCCAAACTCTGAGACCAGATGGTGGGGGACTGGATGAAATGACCCTGAGACAGATCATCAGTATTTGACAGACTTCTTTAGTAATCCTACCGTTACATATGTTACGTCCCAGGACGTATTTCTTATGTTTAAGACCCAGTTTACAACAATTTATTTATGTATTTGTTTATTCATTCATTCATTCTGTGCAATGTGATTGTACTTTGTTTTCCTTTTGTTCTGCATTGTTTTGTTCTCTCTCTCCCTCTCTCTCTCTCTGTCTCTCTCTTTCTCCCTCATCCCTTCAGCCAGGTATAGACACCAGCTGTGCCTAATTAGGACCAAGTTTTGGGAGAGACCTGATTGGTTGATGAGATGGGAGCTGGTTTATAAAGCTGAGGTGAAAAGCAAGAAGCTGTGAGAGTCATTCCTCCTGCCCCAGCATGTGGTTGTTCAGCTTGTGTGTTTGTAGACTGTTGTGAGCCTAAATCTTTGACTATTTGTTATTAAGTACTTCTTTTGTTCATCTGTGTATAATTTGACTTTTTATTTTGTTGCTGCCAACATTTAATTGTGGAAGCTGTAGAGAGGTGGATGCCATTTGTTTCTAATCATGTTTTCTCCTGTTTTGGGATAGTTAGGAAGTGAGGTAAAAGTTATGTTGTTTATTTGTTTTTTTTTCTTTTTCAGGTAAGTCAGTTTGATCCTCCCAACATTTAGACTCATTTTTGTTTGTTGTGTTGGCCTGGTCCCCTCTTGAAGTTTTGCTTCCTTTTTCTAAAATAAGAGTCAATAAAGAAAAGAACAAATATATTTTAAATTTTGTGTGTTGATTGCTGGCTGGGACAGGAGTGATGACCTACAAAAACCTTTTTTTTGGTTGCACCTTTTCTCTAACCCCTAGACGGGAGAAAAATGTAACAATTGGGGGCTCGTCTAAAGCAAATCACAATTGGTGTGCTTGTCTGAAGCAGTTGGAAACTCATTCTGTGGGTGTGGTAAGTCTTTTTGCTTGGCTGATTTAAACTTTGTGTAAGTGAGGAGACTTCATATTGGTAAAAATGGAGTTTGATTTGGTTACTTTTACTCTATCGCCCACGTTAGAAGAATTTGATTGTTGTAGAAAGAAGGATCTGATTTTAATTGCAGAATTCTTTAAGATTTCAGTTTCCAAAGAAGCCAAGAAACAAGTGATAAAAGACGAACTGTATAAACATTTAGTAGAGACCGGTATATTACCTGAACGCTCTGTAGAGGGTTAGGGTAATGCTGAAATTGAAGCTGAGTTTGAGTCAAAATTGTCAGGTAAACAAACAGTCTCTCATGCAGACCCTGCAGTAGCGATTAAACTGAAATGAATGTAGGTAAATATGTAAAATTAGTACCTCCTTTTCGTGAAGCTGAGGTTGACTCTTATTTTGTCGCCTTCGAGCTTATTGCTGCAAAATTAAATTGGCCAAAAGACATGTGGGCACTTTTGTTACAATGTAACCTTGTTGGCAAAGCTCAAGAGGTGTGCTCTGCTTTGTCAATATAGGAATCATTGGATTATGATATTGTGAAAGCGGCTGTTTTAAGAGCCTATGAATTGGTGCCAGAGGCATACCGTCAGCAATTTAGATCTTGTTCAAAGTCAGCCAAGCAAACATTCATAGAATTTGCAAGGGAGAAAAGAATGCTTTTTGAGTGGTTTTGGTTTGTCACCAAAACCACAACTTTTGGGGAGCTTCAAGAACTTGTGTTGTTGGAGGACTTCAAGAGTTGTGTGCCAGAAAGTCTTGTTGTTCATTTAAATGAGAAAAGGATTTCCAAGCTTTCTGAGGCAGCCATTTTAGCTGATGAATTTATTCTCACCCACAGAACAGTCTTTCCATCTGTGCGTTTCGTTAACAATCTACTTGTAAACTAGAGAGCAAGTAAGAAATTGCAACGGGTTAATGTTTTTAAACCTGGTAGTGACTTCAAGACTACCTCAAAAAGTGGTGCACCTAAAAGGGAATGCTTCTACTGCCTTGACCCTGGGCATTTGATTACTGACTGTAAAGCATGGAAGCAAAAACAATCTGGAAACAAACCCAAAGGGGTAATGTGTGTTCAGTTTCCCATTGTTCCTGATTGTTTGCACTCTAGGCAAACTTTGTTCAATCCATTCATTATGGAAAGTGCTGTTGCCCTGTCAAATGACTCTGACTTTAAGCCTATCGTGATGCTGAGAGACACTGGGTCTGCGCAATCATTAGTTTTGGACAGTGTGTTGCCTTTCTCGTCTCAGTCATATACTGGTACGGATGTCTTAATTCGTCTTAATAGGTTGCGTGCCCGTACTTTTACATACTATGTACATAAAATCCAATCCCATTTTAGGCCCTCTGAGAATTGGTGTACGTTCACATCTATCATTTGATGGTGTAAGCATGATCTTGGGTAAAGACCTGGTGGGTAGAAAGGTTTTTCCATATCCAATTGTATCTGCTGAGCCTGATGTTGGAGCCCAAGTTGATGTCTCTAAAACGTTTCCCTCTGTTTTCCCGGCGTGTGCTGTAACCCGTGCTCAGGCAAAAAGGTTTGATGATGCAGTTGATATTTCAGAATCTTTCTAGCCTTCCTCAGCTGATATGGTAGAGAGCAAACTGTCAGTTTCACCGCAGCAAACTACTGAAACTGCTAGGGGAAAACCAACAGCCACCCTTAAAAGTAAGCTGAGAACAGTTAGCTGCTGCCCAAAGGGAAGACCCCAATCTGGTGAAATGTACTGATGCTGCTGTAGATAAATCACAAGTCAAAACGTAAGGTAGGTTACTTCTGGGAGGATGATATACTCATGTGTTGGTGGAGGCCGCAGATTGCTGATGATGATAGTCACATGGTCTATCAGATTGTTCTGCCTTCTGGTTACCAGGCCCTTCTACATCTTTCTACATAGAAGTTCTACATCTAGCCCATGAGCATGTATGCTCCGGTCATCCCGGGGTGACAAAAACCTACCAGCGCCTTATTAAACATTTCTTTTGACCTGGCATAAAATCTCCAGTGTCAAAATTTGTTAAGTCGTGCCATGTTTGTCAGTTGGCTGAAAAACCCAATCAGACAATTCCTTCGGCTCCCCTTCAGCCAATTCCAGTCATGGGAGAACCCTTTGAGAGACTTTAGATTGATTGTGTGGGACCACTACCCACTAAGTAGCCAGTCTAAGTCTGGCTATCAATCCATTCTTATTATTATTTGTACAGCAACCCGCTATCCTGAGGCCATACCATTGCGTTTCATCAAGACTAAAGTAGTAGTAAAAGAGCTCATCAAATTCTATTTGACTTTTGGGATACCCAAAGTCATTCAGACAGACCAGGGGTCAAATTTCACATCTCATGTTTTTGAACAGATTGTTAAAGAGTTGAAGGTGTAGAACATCAGTTATCAAGTGCATACCACCCGGAGTCGCAGGGGGTTAGGTGACTCTGTGATGGTACTACTCCCTATTCCTGGCTCAGCCATGCAGGCAAAATTCTTTGGTCCAAATGTGATTGACAAAAGACTGAGTGAAACAAACTATGCTATCCGTACCCCTGATTGGCGTCGCAAAAGCAGGATGTGTCACGTAAATATGCTAAAGGCTTATGTATCAAGAGATAAGGCAAAGACGGTTGTTCCTGTTAACCCAGTGTCAGTGGATGCTGTAGTTAACTGCCCATATACTTCAGAAGCCGATGGCTTAGTGGACAGAAATTCTCAAGTCTCTTGTGGCAGGTTCCCAAACTCTGCTTTATCCAATTTGGGGTTGTACCTCTCCTATTTGCCTAATGATCAGCGTGGTAGTATTGTTGAGCTGATCAAGAAATATCCGGCACTGTTCCATGATGTTCCTTCCCAAACCAGTGTCTTAAGTCATGACATAGATGTTGGTGAATGTCCACCTATTAAGCAGCATCCATACCGTGTAAACCCGCACAAATGGAACCTAATGAAAAATGAAGTTGATTATTTGTTGCAACATGGATTTGCTGTGCCCAGTCAAAGTTTATGGAATTCTCCTTTCCTGCTTGTTCCCAAGTCAGATAACTCTTTGCGATTCTGTACTGACTACCGTAAAGTGAACAATGTGACAAAACCAGACTCCTTTCCACTTCCTAGAATGGAAGTTGTGTAGACAGGGTAGGTTCTTAACGTTATGTCACCAAGTTAGACCTCTTAAAAGGTTACTGGCAAGTGCCTTTAACACCCCGTGCCAGCGAGATCTTTGCATTCGTTACCCCTGACAACTTTCTTAATTACACTGTTATGGCCTTCGGGATGCAAAATGCTCCTGCCACCTTTCAGTGTTTAATGCAAATGGTCTTGTCAGGAGTACAGAACTGTGAAGTTTACCTAGATGACATTGTAATCTATTCAATGACATGGGAGGATTATCTAAGAAACCTAGAAGCAGTGTTAAAGCGCTTGAATGAGGCTTCTTTAACACTAAACCTTGCTAAGTGTGAGTTTGCAAGGGCAGTTGTCACATACAGTGCTCAGCATAAATGAGTACACCCCACTACATTTGTCAGAAAACCTTTAGTTTCCTTTCAGAATCAACATTTTCTATGAGATACTATACTACAAAATACTCCCACAAATGTGGGCCATTGATTGCAAACAAGATTTGTTAATTTGCACACACAAAAAAGTGATTTTCCTAACAAATTCATTCAAGCCCATGTTGCAAAAAAGAGTACACCCCAATTATAGTCTTAGGAGAAAAGCCACATTTACGACTACAAAATTCTAATTAATAGGCATTCAACCACAGGTGAGTCTAATGATTCATTTAAGAGGTGTCCAGCAGACAGGAAAGCCCTTCCCATTTCATGCTGTCAGCAATGGCTCCCCATGGAAGAGAAATGTCACAAAATCTGAGAAAGGAAATCATTTCTTTACACAAAAAAGGTGAGGG